>PITA01005257.1:20959-112859 GCA_004023965.1 Spilogale gracilis
TTTTTTTAAAGATTTTATTTATTTATTTGACAGAGAGAAACACAGCCAGAGAGGGAACACAAGCAGGGGGAGTGAGAAAGGGAGAAGCAGGTTTCCCGCCGAGCAGGGAGCCCGATGTGGGGCTCGATCCCGGGTCTCCGGGATCATGACCTGAGCCGAAGGCAGTCGCTTAACCAACTGAGCCACCCAGGCGCCCCATGCCTTTGTCTTTCTTAAGAGTGTGCATACATGTATGTATGTGTTTACTTGCATACATATATAGCATATGCATATGTATGTATATGTTACATATGTACACACATACATATGTGTGTTGTGTGTGTTCATTTCTCTGATTCAGAAAATTTCTATAAAATGTTCTGGGACTTTTACATGACATAAAACTATAGTTGTTTTCAAGCAGGAACCAAGGGTAGACTTCCTTCCTTCAGGAACTGATCCAGAAATGCCTACTATATTTGGAATTATTAAGTATCTTAATTATTACCCTTCAACATACATTGGCTAGAATATAATTCAATAAGATCTTAGATGTTCTCTTAGTAATGATTTTATTTTCTTGGCTATCATATATTTCAAGTAATTTGAGCCTGTTAGCTCAACATTTTTATTTAAAAATGAACATTAGTAATGTGAATCTAAATAGTACGTTATTAATTATGTCTTTAATTTTGAAAATAGATTTTCCAAACTCACAATTTTCTTAGATGTTTTGAGAAACACCTTTAGATGCTTTTGATCAACACAAAGAGACATCATTGCTGCCAAATTTCACTTTTTTAAAAGATTTTATTTATTTATTTGACAGAGAGAGAGATCATAAGTCGGCAGAGGGGCAGGCAGAGAGAGAGGAGGAAGCAGGCTCCCTGCCGAGCAGAGAGCCCAATGAGGGCCCTGGGATCATGACCTGAGCCAAAGGCAGAGGCTTTAACCCACTGAGCCACCCAGGCGCCCACCAAATTTCACTTTGACAAAAAAGAAAAAAGTCTCCAAAAAAGTTCTCTTTCAATCCTTTCTACCCAAAACGATCTCAGCAGTCCACTAATTTCAGCTTTAAATTAAATAGTTGTTCATCCATTTATTTATTGAAGTATTGAATATTACTTCATGCATTCAGTTCAAGGATTCTGTCTGTATATTCAAATTATGAGAAATGAGAAACCACCAATAACCATAAAAAGGTTAGAAACTTACCCACCTTCTCATTCTTCTTCTGTGTTTAAAAAAAAAAAAAATTCTGGGGAATAGATTGTTTAGTTTCTAGTCCTGGTTTTTCTACTAATAAATTCTGTAACTGTGCAGAAAGTAACTGCTTTTGTTTGGCTTTAGTATCCTTATGGATAATTTGATGCTTCCATGTAGATAATACTAATGAAATAAAAGGAATATTTTTTAGTCATCATTATGTGTCAGTCACTAAGTAATAGAATTCCCAACTTATAGAGAGGAAACTGATGGGCAGTGGTTAAGTAACTTGTCCATGGCTACACAAATGCCCAAACTGGGAATCCTTAACTGCCTGAATCCTGGGTCCACACAGGTTACCAATGTCCCACCTTAACATGTAGTCTTTCTAAATTCACCCACTTAATGTACTAGAATCGAGATCTAAATTCATAGCACAAACTAGAAGTGCAACATTATTTTGTTTAGAAACCAAACATAAAAAATTGGACTTGTGCTGATCAACATATTGAAAAGGAAGGTCACAGAGACCACCCAGATATTTTTATTTTAGTGAAGGAAAGTAAATAGTAATAAGATTAAATTGAAATATAATGACATAAATTGCAAACTAGGAGCATTATGTTAACTCTGATGGCTCCCATAATTCTATTCATTGTTCAGTAAAATTTATTTTCATGGATTTTTGTGTGTATGAGAGTGTAGTTATTACCTCACAATATAAGCTAAGAAGAAAAGAAATCACTAAAGATGTTTCAAACTAATTTTCTTGTTTACTATCTCTTTAAATTCAATGAAAGCCATTACTTAATTATTTTGTTTTTTGTGCTTTCCAAATCTACAGATAGCATTGGCATTTGCCCAATTAATGGCATGCCCTTTTGAATAAAATTGTAGAATATCTATTTTTCATTGATATTCTATGAGAGATATACATTTAATATAAATGTGAACTTTTCTGTAGTTACCTTTTTTTTAAAAAATATTTTATTTATTTGACAGAAACACAGCCAGAGAGGGAACACAAGCAGCAGGAGTGAGAGAGGGAGAAGCAGGCTTCCAAATGCTGAGCAGGCAGCCCGATGTGGGGCTCAATGCGGGGCTCGATCCTGGGACTCCAAGATCATGCCTGAGCTGAAGGCAGAGGCTTAACCACTGAGCCACACAGGTGCCCCTGTAGTTACCTTTTTTTTTTCTGTACAACTCATTAGACTTTTCCAGATGGAAGGAAATGACACATTTCTCTGGAAATAATAATGAAAAATTTAAAAGTAGGGGTTCAGATCAGTGAGCTTATAGCACTTGAGCTATCTTCTCTCTTGTTCTCTTATTTTCTTCTTGCTTTCTTCACTCCTTTATTATCCTCAGTTTTTTATTTTACATTCCTCCTTTTCCTTCCCATCTTCCTCTCGTTTTCCTGCACTTCCCATGGCCATTGTCTTGGGTTCCTCTAAGAAATAATGAGCACTGCTAGCAGCATGTAGGGCCAACAAAGAAACTAGACCCTAGGGTAATAAAGTTTATAGGAGGCTTTGGGCGCACTGTCCTCCACCACTGACTCCTATAGCCTGAGGGAAGTCCTGTGGACCTCATTTTCTTGCTCAGAAAGTGATGTGACTTGTCTCACAAAATTGCTATTGAGAAAGATGAATACTTACAGTGTATCAATACTGAATATAAATAAGATAGCCAAAATAAAAAAAAAATCTACAAATCCAAAATTATATTATTCATTTTTCACATTTCATCAAAAACACATACGATATATCAGGGGCTGTTACAGGGGCTCAATAAACAAACACAAACTGTAAAAAGTCCTTTATTTAGAGGACTTAAAAACTCCTGGGAGTAGGGGTGACAATCAGTTGAAGAAACATTTCAATGTACTGTATTAGGTATGGTGGAGTATAACAATAATTATAAGAAAATACAATATTGTATATAAATGCCAGCACTATTACTGGTAGCAACTGCTTCTGTGCATTTCTTAGATCACCCTTAAAAAGTATTGTATGGGGTGCCTGGGTGGCTCAGTCAGTTAAGCATCTGCCTTCTGCTCAGGTCATGATCTCAGAGTCCTGGGGTTGAGCCCCACATCGGACTCCCTGCTCAGGGGGTTCTGCTTCTCCCTCTCACTCTGCCTGTTGCTCCCCCTGCTTATGTTCAAGCTCCTTCTCTGTCCAGAAAATAAATAAAATCTTACAAAACAAAACAAAACAAAAGACAACTATTGTATGATTGTGGGGCAATTATACATTGAATGAATCTGTCAGTAGGTAGAATGAAAATTTGAGGATTGTTAATTGGTTCTAGATACAAATCAACATTTTATATATGTTCTGTTTTGTGTGAAATAAAGTTCTAAAATATTTGAGGTAAGAAATGGGGTAGATCTTCAACATCATGGATTGCTAGTTATATATCTTGCCTGTTTCTCTCAAATCAGAGTTTAGGGGATAACAATTTTGTTAAAAAGCTTATTGAATTGAGCATTTCCATATCACATATAAGATGTCCAGTAGTTTTAAAAAATTAAACGTAAGTTACAAAAGTCTTCGGTATAGTAAAATTCTGAAAGACATGAAAGTAAGTAAATTAGAAAGTTACATCTCCCCCAGCAACCATAACTCAGCCACCGTGCACAGATGGAACATTTTGGCAGTGCATATGTACTGTAACGTGTATGTCTTTTTATATATACTATATGCAGCCTGCCAGAGATATTTTCACTCTGGGAACCATGAACTGAAATTTTCTGACCCATGTGTATTAATAATCAAAGTCTTAAAATCATAGTAATACAGTTTTTGGCAAACACTTCCTTTTTCTTGCTATATTTTCGAAGGATATGAAGAAAATAGTGGTCTTGATTCCCAGAGAAAGAAATGTATGAGGTAGTTTTGAATAAGCGTAGATTCATAAACTTACATTTTATAACTGCCTGATGTAATACATACAGGTTCAGTCAAGGGCCCCGTATCTTGTTGTTTTAATAAAACAACAGTAAAGCTATATGCTTTATGACAATAGTACTTTGCTCTCTAATATTTTGAGCCTATTACAGCAGTAATAATAACCCCTACTCTCTAGCTAAAAGAGAAGTGGTAAAATTTGTTCTACACAAACATTAATCTGCCAAATTTGTCTACACTTCTGCTTTTTTTTAAAAATTAAATCTTCATGAATATGAAGTAAAATATCAGATTCAAGGAGGACAAAAGAGATACTTTTGTTCAGAATTCTTTCTGGAAAACCCAGATTGATTTTTCTAGGGTGTAATACACCCCAAATAGATAATCCACACGGTGCTGGGGTGCTTTGTTCTTCTGGACTGAAAACTATTATATTATCCTTTTGGCTGGTGAAGGTTATATCCATATTATGTAACTCATTAAGTAACATGATACTGAGTGTGATAGTAGAATGGCCTATCTCATTGGGTCACAAATTTCAGACTAGAAGCATTGCTGTAGTGGTGTTTTAGCATCTATTTAACAACAAGCTCTGTGTGGGGAATTTTACAAGTTCCTGATTTGTAGCATTTGTCAATTTCCCTGGTCTAACTACTCTCACCACTGTTGATTTCAAGCTACCAAAGCAATGTTAACCAACTTGCAAATTTATGTAAAATGTAGCAATTAGCCCTGGAGATGAGTGCATGGCAGTTCTAGCATGCCACTATGTTGCCACCCCTTAAGGCTGCATGCGATGGTCTCTTTTAAATAACCTAATTTAAAATCAATCTGATGTCATAAAGAATATCTGCTGAGAACAAGACAACATTTAATTTGGTCTAGTAGATCATATCCAATGTTAATGAGTCATTGATGTCTTTATTTCTTATACCTGAGTACTTAAAAAGCTTTAAGGAAATGTCAGTTTTATGTCTGTTTGGACTTTCAAGGTGCTATACTATCTGAGAATGATTTTTACCTATATTTTACCTGGGTGAAACTTTTAATTAAAAATAATTGAGTCATGAATTTCCCTGTAATCACTACAAATTATGGGCATTTTTAAAAAGAGGGTAGATCTTTTAAGAATGGGATCCAGATGAGATTCATCTCTGTAACCTAGTTGGTATCCAACACATGTTTTAAAAATAGTTAGTGTGCTCAATAAATCTATTCAATTCTGACTCAATGAATAAATAAAGGAATAAATGAAAAAAAACTGTGCTCTTTGGCATTCTGACAATGATAAGAGTATGTTACTTGTACTGTAAGTCTGAAATAATTGATTTTGTGTTTCATCATTCTGACATAGGAAAACAAATTTAATATCTGATCTTTTATTTGTCTTAAAATGAAGAATAATTTTAAGTCTGCAGACACTGCAGTAGTAAAGACATTTGTAAATAGAATTTGAACAGGCTAAGGACTTATTGATCTAATAATTACAGCTTTGTTACAGTAGGTGGAATCAAAGGTCTCCACACTAATACTGTTTGATGAAGAACAATGGGAAAGTAGACACACATTTCTATTTGGGAGTACATCTTTCAGACCTTCATGTATAGGGTCTTCCATTGAAAATTCAATGAGCTATGCACATAATTAGGCATTCTAGCTGTCACAATGAATCACCTTTATGAACACTCTGATGCACCTTGACATGGAGAGCTCAAGCTGGCTGGCTTGCCTTTAAGGATGTGCTGACTAATTCACATAAACTTCTCTTGCATTTCTTTCTTTTTTCTTTTTTTAAGATTTTGTAATTATTTGTTTGACACACACACACACACACAGATCACAAATAGGCAGAGAGGCAGGCAGGGGGGCGGGCAGCAGACTCCCTGCTGAGCAGAGAGCCCGATGTGGGGCTTGATCCCAGAACCCTGAGATCATGACCTGAGCTGAAGGCACAGGCTTAACCCTCTGAGCCACCCAGGTGCCCCTTCTCTTGCATTTCTGAAAGGTTCGGAGAGACTCCTTTTTAATAAGAAGTTTCTGAAAACAAGAGTACACCTAGTTCAGATATTGCTTCTCAATGGAGGGATTTTGCAAATGTCAGGTGGAATTTCTTATTTTCACAATGGCTGTTATTCAGTTCCATGCAGCAGGGCACAGAGACGGCATGGGTAGGAAGGCTAAACATCCTTGAACAGACTGGATATTCTTGCTCGGCAAATAACATCCTGCCTAAAACATAGATAATGGCTGTGGCAGCCACCTCCCAAGAGGTCCCCACCTCATGGTATTCACATGCTTATATATTCCCATCCCATATTACACCAGGATTGACCCGTGTGGTCACCAGAATGCGGCAGAAGAGACAATGTCACTTCCAAGATTAGGTTATAACAAACCCTTCCTTCTGTCTTGGTTGCACATACTTTTTTTTTTTTTCTCTCTCTCTCAGATAACTTACTCTGAAGGGAGCTGGTTGTCTTGTCCTAGGATATTCAGGCTGCTCAAGAAGAAACGGCCACAAGTCAAGGAACAAATGCCTTTGAGTAGCTAATGAGAAACAAAGATCTGCCAACAGCAATGTGAGTGAGCCCCTCCCCCTGCTTATATGCTCTCTCTCCCTCTCTTAAATAAGTAAATAAATAAATAAATAAATAAATAAATAAATAAATAAATAAATCCTTAAAAAATACACGCAACAACATGATGACTCTGAAATACATCATACTAAGTGGAAGAAGTCTCTCTCTCTCTCTCTCTCTCTCTCTCTCTCACACACACACACACACACACACACATACACAAAACCTGAGTAACATTTAAGTCATGTTAACTTAAGCTCCATTTTTTTGCATACATACTTTATTTGCTCTTTTTATGGTATTCAAAAGCTATGACACACAGTATGCAAAATTTTATATAATATTACATTTTAAAAGTGACTACATCAACACTTACTTTTCAGGAAAGAAATTTATTTTCTTTAAAGAGAGGGAGCAAAAGAGAGAGAGGAGAGGTGAAGGGGCAGAGGGAGAGAGAGAGAGAGAGAGAGAATCTTAAGTGATCTCCATACCTGGCAGGGAGCCTGACGAGGGACTCTATCTCATGAACCTGAGATCCTGACCTGAGACAAAATCAAGAGTCGGACACTTAACCAACTGAGGCACCCAGGTGCCCTAAGAAATTTACTTTTGGGGATGCCTGGGTGGCTCAGTTGGTTAAGCAACTGCCTTCAGTTCAGGTCATGATCTTGGAGACCCGGGATTGAGTCCCGCATTGGGCTCCCTGCTCAGCAGGAAGCCTGCTTCTCCTTCTCTCACTCCCCCTGCTTGTGTTCCCTCTCTGGCTGTGTTTCTCTCTGTCAAATAAATAAAATCTTAAAAAAAAAAGAAAGAAATTTACTTTTGAAGAGTATTTCCACTTAATATATATATATTTTAAAATAGAAATAATTTCTACTTAAAAGTAATTTTAAATATATATAACAGGTTGCTAAAATATTGCTTTAGAGGTAGGGAAGTAAAATGGAAGTAATACAGAAGAAATTGAAATTGAAGGAAATTGAAGATTTTGTTAATTTTGTTAATTTTGTAAGTATTGCAAAACATTTAACTTCTGTGAGTACTGGTATTTGGTCTGCAATATGCAATTAAGTATACATTTCCTGCAGGATTATACCTAGGATTTTGTAAATATTAAGTGAGATCACATTAAAGAGGACAGAAATTAGTAGATGTTAGGTGATTATTGCTGACTTTCTGATGGTGAAAGAGTGATATGACTATTGGGGCAAGTCTTATAAGTATTATGAAACGATTTGTAGTAACTTTCATTCCCTCTCTCTCTCTCTCTCCTCTGAGTGTGGGTTTGTGAGTGTATTTGATGTGATGGCAAAACGGCATGCCAGGAAAGCTCTCAAAGCCTTTAAAGAACTTACCTTCTGTTTCTACAGCCTATGAATCTCTTGACAATACCAGGGGGAAGAAATGAGAGGGGTAGTGATTGATTGGGGAACACTCAGACAAGAGCTCTGTGTTGGAGCCAATGCCTGCACATGGCTTTGATCTTAATAACTCTCCATTACCCATACTTCCTTTGGCACCAGTGAAACAAGGTTTGATTTATTTTTGATGGATCTTCTCCACATTGGAACTCTATTGCTTTCAAAGCTGTTGCTGCAGCAACACCTGAAGTGATTTTTATCACTGCCATAAAAACATTAAATGATTTCAGGTGTCAGAGACCTTTTTTGGGTTCTAGTGTTTGATAAGTGAAGCCAGTTGCTAAAAATGTTTTTCTGCTGCTTTAACTTTTGACATGCCCCTAGAAAATCTATATTCTCCACTCAACAAGTTGTCTGATATGTTGTAAATGTGGGAAACACTGAGAGATTGAGATCTGGAGGTATTTGTGATGTTCTACATAGAGTAACAAAAACATTTAAGTAAACTTGCACAACATGGGTTATTGTTATTGGCCTCTTGTTATTTGCTTGGGTTTTCTTTGGTTTTGTTGGCTTTCTTGTAGTTTTAGCAGGCAGAACCTGTTGGTAAGGGGGTTGGGTGATGCCATATGTGCTCTCTTACTCCCAACTTAGAGATTTAAAGGCTAATTGTGGAAGTACATCCCCCACACCCATTAGGCAATTATAACTAAACAAAGCAGAAGAGTTTCCATCTGACTCTAATTTTAATGACTTCTGGCACTGATTATTTGATGTCCTACTGAGGTGGATTACAGTGTCTCTCCAAATCAGGTCAACTTCTAGAAAGTAAAAAGACAGATGAGTGCCAAAGATGTATAATTAGAGAAAGCAATCTGCATTAGAACCACACAAGAATTGCTGGAGTCATCTGTGACCTCACTGTAGACTCGGATTTAAGACACTGAACTAGAGGGTACTATGCTAAGCAAAATAAGTCAATCAGAGAAAGACAATTACCATATGTGGAATTTAAGAAACAGAGGATCATAGGGGAAGAGAAGAAAAAATAAAACAAGATGAAATCAGAGAGGGAGACAAACCATAAGAGATTCTTCATCATAACAAACAAACTGAGGGTTGTTGGAGGGTAGGTGGGTGGAGCGGTGGGGTAACTGGGTGATGGACATTAAGGAGGGCATGTGATGTAATGAGCACTGGGTATTATGTAAGACTGATGAAACACTGACCTCTACCTCTGAATCTAATAATACATTATATGTTAATTAATTGAATTTAAATTTTAAAAGTGGAGGAAAATATAAAAAAATAAAAGTTACATACTGGGGCAAAAAAAAAGACATTGAGCATTAAAGGATTTGTCTAGAATGGAGTTAAACAATAAACTTTGTATTAGAAGGTTTCTCAGAAGATGGAATATAAATTTTTCCTTCAACACATAAATACTACTTGAGCTTACAGGCTTCCATGAATAATTATAATTATTTCTCAATATTTCAAGAATTTTAAAATGAAACAAGGTGAGTAACTGAAAATTTATAGCCCGTGCATATGCCTACATCTGCCTGTTTTCACTTTGAAATCCTCAACCTTTAAATTAAGTATATTTCATAACTATATCTAAAGATTCTGAGAGGCTATAATATCTTGGTTAATCTATTTTAAGATCATCCTTGGGAATCTGTGGTGTATGTGTGTGTGTGTGAGAGAGAGAGAGAGGCAGACAGAATACCAGAGCATTTCATCAGTCATATGTGAATGTATATAATAATGTGGGGCAGAATATTAGAAATAGGGACTATCCTAGGAAATATAAACTATAAAATAACTAAAGGTCTAATATAATGTAGCTGGGCATATTTTAATGAGCTTATATGTAGCTTCTGAGAATTTGGAAATGGATTATAGAAAAATGTATTCTATTTCTATATGCAATAAAGCTGTTCTTTCCAACTTCCATTTTGCTCTCCTCCTTTTACACTGATTAGGAATGAAAGAAAAAAATAGGCCCAACTTCTATTATTGAAGTGATTTCTTTCTGAAGGAATTGTTGAGCAAATAGTAAAAGTAAACCAAAAAATATTAAGTGAAAAAGGACTATAAAAAACCCAAACAGGTCAAATCACAAAAGGATGGGTTTTATTTTCCACAGAAAGACTTTGTCAACTGTTTTTAAGCTTCTAGTACCATTAACATCATTAATTTTTAAAAATATTTATTGGAGACAGAGAGATAGAGAGAGAGAGAGAGAGAGAGAGAGAGAGAGAATGAGCAGACTGAGAGGGAAAGGCAGACTCCCTGCTGAGCAGGAAACCCAATATGGGGTTCCATCCCAGGACCCAGGACCTGAGCTAAAGGCAGAAGCTTAGCCATCTGATCCACCCAAGCACCCCTCCATTAACATCAATATAAAAGAGTTATAAAGGAAAACAAGTTTTCTATAGCATTGGACACAAGCCTCTAACATACCAGAAAAGATTTTACTATCTAAATTTTCAATGAACATCTGAAGAACAATTGGGTTCTGCAGAGGAAGGGCTTAAGAGATGACCATGAATTCATCCCTACTTAATGAAAACACTTACCTTATATACTCTATGCTTTCATGACCACTGGAAAGGAATACATCTTAAATCAGATAACCTTTCTAAAGTGGTTGCAGCATTTTCAGCTCAGAATCTCCCCTACTCAACTGCATCAAAAGTAATAAAATATCTAGTAATAAACTTAAAGAGGACTTGCACTCTGAAAACTATAAAACACTGATGAAAGAAATTGAAGATGACATAATCAAAGGAAAAGATATTTCATGCTCACAGATTAACAGAACCAATATTGTTAAAATGTCCAAACTACCCAAAGCAATCCCTATCAAAATTCCAACATTTTTCACAGAACTAAAAGAAGTGACACTAAAATTTGTATGGAACCACAAAAACTCTGACTAGCCAAAATAATCTTAAGAAAGAACAAAGCTGAAATTACCACAATCCCAGATTTGAATATATACAACAAAGCTGTAGTAATCAAAACAGTACTGGTACAAAAGTAGACACATAAATCAAATCAACAAAACAGAGAACCCAGAAACAAACAAACAAACAAACAAACAAATAAATAAAGTCAATTAATCTATGATTGTAAAAAAGGAAGAATGAGAAACGAATGAGAAAAATGTGGTCTCTTCAAACAAATGGTGCTGGGAAAACTATAGACAGCTACATGCAAAAGAATGTAACTGGACTACTTTCTTACACCATACACAAAAATAAATTCAAATTGGTTGAAAACCTAAATGTGAGACCTGAAGCCATAAAACTCCTGGAAGAAAACATAGGCAGTAATTTCACTGATATCAGCTATAAAAGCAAACAAACAAACAACATTTTTTGAGCTATATCTCCCCAGCAATGGAAACAAAAGCAGACTCAAACTATTAAGACACATAAAAATAAAAAGCCTTTGCTCAGTGAAGGACACCATCAACAAAATAAGAAGGAAACCTCCTGAGTGGAAAAAGCTATCTACAAATGATGTATCCAGTACGGGGTTAATATCCAAAATATAGAAAAAACTTATACAACTCAACACCAAAAAAACAGAAAATATAATTTAAAAATGGGCAAATGACCTGAAAAGACATTTCCCAAAGAAGACAAATAGTCAAAAGACATGAAAAAATGTTCAACATCACTAATCATCAGGGAAATGGATATTAAGACCACAGTGAGATATCATCTCACCTCTGTCAGAATGGCTGAAATAAAAAAGACAAGAAATGACAATTATTATAGAAGATTTGGAGAAAAAGGAACCCTGTGCTCTGCTGGTGGGATTGTGAATGGGTTCAGTCATTCTGAAAAACATTATGGAGGTTCCTCAAAAAATTAAAAATAGAATTACCATATGATCCAGTAATCCCATTACTGGGTACTGACTCAAAGAAAATGAAAGTATTAATATGAAAAGATATATGTTCCCCTACATTTATTGCAGCATTTTTTTGTAGTAGCCAAGATATGGAAACAACACAAGTGCCCATTTACAGATGAAATGATAAAGAAGATGAGGTATAACTACAATAGAATATTACTCAGCCATAAAAAAGAATGAGATCTTGACATTTGCAACAACATAGGTAGATCTAGAAGGAAAAATGCTAAATTAAATGGGTTAGATAGAGAAAGACAAATACCAAACGATCTCACTTATATGTGGAGTTTAAGAAACAAAACAAAGAAAAGAGAGAGAGAGAGAGAGAGAGAGAGAGAGAGAGAGAGAGAGAGAGAGATACCAAAAAAAAAAGAATCCAAACCAAAACCAGACTCTTAAATACAGAGAACAAACTGGTTGTTGCTAGAGGGGAGGGGAGTAGGGGGATGGATAAAATAGACAAAGGGGATTACGAATATACATTATCATGATGATTCCGAAGAGAAAAAACATTTTAAAGGAAGCGAAAGAAAAACATTTAGAGTAATACAAATGTAAGCCAAGTTAAAAAAAAAGTTTGGATTATCTATACACAGCACTTGCCTACAATAATTTGCCATATGTTAACTGTAATGCTTACATAAAACATTATAATGTATCATCTTCTTTTTAAGAAATATAAAATGCTGGGTAGATCTTATTTCAAGTAAAACAACCAGTTAAAGAATTAAAGAAAAAGGATAATTTTTTAAGAGAGAAAACTAGATGATAAACCATTTGATATAATGTCTTATTTCTTTATCTGTTACATGGGACAGTGCAATGCCCAGAATGAGCATTTAATAAAAGTGTTTATGATATTAGTTTAGAAAATCAATTTTGGGCCCCTTACCACTAGTAGGCAGCAGCACATGATAGCATCATGGTTAGGTGTGCTGCCACTGGAGCTGGCCTTGCCTGCGGGTGAAACCCAGTTATGCAATTTGCTGCCTGGGTGTTCTGGTCCATTGAGGTTGGTATCACAAAAATACAGACTGGCTCAATTGGTTAAGCGACTGCCTTCGGCTCAGGTCATGACCCTGGAGACCCAGGATTGAGTCCCACATCCGGCTTCCTGCTCGGCAAGAATCCTGCTTCTCCCTCTCTCAGTCCCTCTGCTTGTGTTCCCTCTCTAGCTCTGTTTCTCTCTGTCAAATAAATAAATAAAATCTTAAAAAGAAATAAAATAGCTTTAAAAAAATACAGACTTGGTAGCTTACACAACAAACATTAATTCTCACAGTTCTGAGGGCTGGAAAGTAAAAGATATAGGTATGTACTCAGTGTCTGATGAGAACCTGTTTCCTGGTTCATAGACCACTGTCTCTGAAGGGCCTGGTTCATAGGGATGGCTCTCTGGTCCTTGCATGTTGGAAGGGTGAGAGAGCTCTAGAGAGTCTCCTTTATAAGGGCGTTAATTCCATTCTTTTATAAGGGCTCCACTCTCATGACTGAATCACACCCCAGAGGCGCTACCTCCTAATACCACCATATTGGGGGTTAGGATTTCAATATATGAATTTAGGAGGGACACAAGAATTCAATCCATAATAGTGGGTGACACTGGGTCACCTACTCACCTGTCTACTTTGTATCTTTGTCTCCGCATCTGTAAAATGGGACAATGATAATACCACATCTAGTGGAATAAAATGAGTTGATACTATATGAAGCATTTAATATGCACAGCCTGGGCATATTATGTGCTATACTCGTGTTTGCCAAATCAAATAACTGCAAATTGAGAATAATTATAATACTTAAAGGTTTATATAAGAATTCAATTAAAAAGTAAAATACAAAAATTAAAACAAAAACTCCCCTACTACTATACAATATGCTGATCCTGGTAGAGAATGAGAGAAATGAAAAAAATAATGGTGATTTACATGGGGACATGTGACCCAACAGTGAATGCAGACAATGCAAGCCTGAAAAAAATCCATGTGTTAGCTATACTCCATGAATTATAATTTTTTATTCACCTGTTTGATAATATAGGTGTCTCTAAGACACAGAGAATAAAAAAAAGAACAACTACGAGAATTTACATGTTATCAGAAACAGTAAAAGGTAAGGTAAATATTACAAGATACTCAATATGTAAGGTAACTTATGATATTCTCTCAGGATGCAAAGTGAAGGAGCAAAAAACAAATAATGCTGAGGTATGTTATTTAAGTTATAAAAAAAAAGGAAAAATCTTTTAATATTTTTAACCCTTTGTATTTCTAAAGTAACCATAATAATAAATAAAGACAGAAGAAAAAGTAAACACTGTATTAGACTAAAACTCCACAGTTAAAGATTGAAATGAACTAAAATTAAGCAGGAAAAATATTGAAAAAACAAAACAAAACAAAACAAAACAAAACTCACATTGAGGGATGCCTGGGAGTCTCAGTTGGTTAAGCCTCAGATTCTTCTTGGTTTTGGTTCAGGTCATGATATTGGGGTCATGGGATCAAGCCCTGCATATGGCTCCATGTTCAGGAGGGAGTCTGCTTGAGATTCTCTCTCTCTCTCCCCCTCCCCCAGCCTGCATGTGCATGTTCATTCTCTCTCTCTCTCTCAAATAAATAAGTAAATAAATAAAATCTTAAATAAAAAACACACAATGATTGACAATCAGAAATCTCATGAATAAAAGTTAATCCCATAGGGATTTAGGAATTTTGGAAAGTTAAAAAAAAGTACATGCAAAAGTACAAAAAATAGGTTGAAATTAACATATTTTAAAACATTAAATACCCTCAGAAAATAAAGTGATAGCTACAGATTTCTGAGTAAAAATATTGTCAATAAATACATACCAACTCATTATTTTTTCTTGGTCATAATGAGAATATACATTCATAAATACAAAAATAAGTGAAGATACACTCTGAGGCAAAAGCTGAAATATATATTCAACATTTATGCATCTTCTGAAAAATAAAACAAAACAAAGACAAAAAACAAAAACCCTGTTCTAGTTATCTATTTTGGTATTGAAAATTAATGGATTAAAAGGGTTTGGCTGCACTAGCATTGGAGGTCAGTCACCAAGCATCACTTCAACCACTTTCTGAGAAGCCATTAAGACGATCCCAAGTTCAAGGAAAATAAATTGAATCCTAGTTATCCATTTGTAAAATATCAAAGAATTTGAAGCCATTTTTAATCCACAGACTAATTGAGAGATTACTGAAACACACCATACATAAATTAAAACAAAGGAACTATAAGTACAAAAATCAGAGAGCAAAAAAGGAAATAAAAGCAATAATTTTGGACTATTTAAGAAAAAGCAACCATGTCAATAATGTATCTCAAAACTTGAGGAGATTGTGAAAGTATTACCCAGTGAAAATATTGATGAACATTTAAATTATTTCATTTTTAAATCAGAAAAAATAACTATAAGTAAATCAAATAAGTGGTCTACATCAAATTAATAAGTTAATTCCAGGGGCGCCTGGGTGGCTCAGTCGGTTGGGCGACTGCCTTCGGCTCAGGTCATGATCCCCTTCAAAAAGAAGTTAATTCTAATACATGCCCTCATGGAGCACTGGGTGTGGTACATAAACAATGAATCTTGGAATACTGAAAAAAATAAAATAAAGTAAAAAAAAAAAAGGGAGAAGTTAATTCCAAGATAAGCAAGGAACTTGTAAAACGCCACAGCAAAAGAAAAACAAAAACAAAAAGACAAATAACCAATTAAAAAAGGCCAACAGTCACATGAAAAGATGCTTAATATCACCAATCATCAGGAAAATACAGATCAAAAACCCAATGAGATATCACCTCACACCTATTAGAATGGCTATCATCAAAAAGTCAAAAAATAACAAGGGTTGGCAAAGATGTAGAGAAAAGGGAAGTCTTAGAACACTGTTGGTAGGAATGTAAATCAGAACAGCCTTTATGAAAAAGTAGGGAGGGTCTTCAAAAAATTAAAAATAGAACAACCATAGAATCCATCTATCTCATTTCTGGGTATATATAAAGGAAGTAAGATCATTACTTCAAAGAGATATCTGTACTCCCATGTTCATCACAGTATTGTTCATAATAACCAAAATATGGGGAAAAACCTGATTCTATCAGTAGATGAATGGATAAAGAAGATATAAATACACACACACACACACACACACACACACACACACACAGAAATATTATTCAACGATTAGAAAGAAGGATATCTTGCCATTTGCGACAACAGAGATGAACCTAGAATACATGAGGTTAAGGGAAAGAAGCCAGACACACACACAAAAAAACCACTGTATGATCTTACCTATATGTAGAAGCTAAAAAACTGTCTAGCTCTTAATAACAAAGAATAGAATGCCATCCATCAGGGGCTGGAGGGTAGGGGAAATGGGAGACATTAGCCAAAGGGTACAAACGAGATGAATATGTTCTGGAGACCTCATGTATAGCGTGACTATAATCAATAACAATGTATTTTTGCTCCAAATTTTTATTTAAATTCTAGCTTTTTAAAAAAGATTTTATTTATTTTATTTTTTTGAGAGAGAGCAAGCAAGAGATAGCCTGAGCTGGGGGGAGGGGCAGAGGGAAAGGGACAAGCAGACTCACGACTGATAAGGGAGCCCGACATGGAGCTTGATCCCAGGACCCCAGAATCATGACTTGAGGTGAAGGCAGATGCTTAACAGACTGAGTTACCCAGGAACCCTTTCAGCTTTACTTACTTCACATAAAGTGTAATAATAGTTTCAGAAGTAGAATTTAGTGACTCATCACTTATGTATAATATCTAGTGCTCATCACAACATGTTCTCTCCTTAATATTCCATCACCTACTTAGCCCATCCCCCACCCATCTGCATGCATCATCCCTCAGTTTGTTCTCTATTGTTAAGAGTCTCGGGCGCCTGGGTGGCTCAATTGGTTAAGTGACTGCCTTAGGCTCAGGTCATGATCCTGGAGACCTGGGATCAAGCCCCACATCAGCTCCCTGCTCAGCAGGAAGCCTGCTTCTCTCTCTCTCACTCCCCCTGCCTGTGCTCCCTTTCTAGCTGTGTTTCTCTCTGTCAGATAAATAAAATCTTTCAAAAAAAAATCTCTTATGGTTTGCTTCCTTTTCTCTCTTTTCTCCCCCTTCCCTTATGTTCATCTGTTTTATTAAATTTCACATGAGTAAAATCATATGGTATTTGTCTTTCTCTATTTCGCTTAGCCTACTACACTGTAGCTCCATTCATGTTGTTGCAAATGGCAGGATTTCATTCCTTTTGATGACTGAGTAAAATTCCTGTGTGTGTGTGTGTTTGTGTGTGCGTGTGTGTGTGTGTGTGCGCACACACCACCACATTTGATATCCATTCATCGGTCAATGGACAGTGGACACTTGGGCTCTTTACATAGTTTAGCTATTGTTGATAATACTGCTATAAACATCAGGAGGCATGTATGCCCTCAAATCAGTATTTTTATATCCTTTGGGTAAATACCTAGTAGGCAATTGCTGGACCATAGGGTAGTTCTACTTTTAACCTTTTACAGAACCCCCATACTATTTTCCAGAGTGGCTGCTCCAGTTTGCATTCCCATCACCTGTGTAAGAGGGTGCATCCTCACCAACACCTGTTGTTTCTTAAAATAAATGAAAAAAACAAGAAGAAAAAGTGGAGCTGCACGAGGTAATTTATGTTAATTAGCTTGATTGTGGCAATTATTTAAGAATATATACAATATGTCAAAATATCAGTTTGAAAATGAAACAAGATGGGACCATGGAGGGAGACAAACCATAAGGGACTCTTAATCTCAGGAAACAAACTGAGGGATGGTAAAGGTGGGGGGAAGGGATAGAGTAGCTGGGTTATGGAAAAAATAAAAATTAATACAATTTTCTTAAATCAGGTTGAACAACCTAGATATATATTTTTTCTATTTCTCAATCATACTTCAATAAAACTGGAGAAAATAATAGAAATCTATCAAAATCAAAAACAAATATAAACAAAAGAAAATTGCCTCTGCAAAATATCCCCAGATATGGATAGTTTCACCAGTTTCTTCATTTCTTTCAAACATTCATGTCCACGCCATATAGGTTGTTCTAGGGTAAAAGTAATACAAAAATCTCCAGTATTACTTAATGAGTACCATAAATATACCAACTACTGATTGAACTTAAAGACAATATATTGGTTATAAACATAAATGTAAATATTTTCAATAAAATAATGAAATTCATGCCTAGCACAGAAGAACCAACATAATTTGATCGAAGTGTAATTTGATTTGGCAATACACAACAAAAACCTTAGGTATGTTTTTCCTCTATAATGCAGTTTCTCTACTTCTGGGTTTCTAATCTAGGGAATTAATCAGAGATGACCTCAATTATTAAATAAAAGTATTTTATCACATATTTATATTAATTACAATAAATTAAAAATAGGAGAAGTCAAGATACTGTATAGGGTATTTCCCACATTGTCTAAAATACGACTGTTTTGATTAAAAACAATAGAAATAATTAAATTATATTTTAGAAAATATTAATTTCTTACCATTAGGAAACAAAATATTTTCATATTTTCAGTTTCGGTTACAATGACTTTATACTCAAGGGGAAATAATGAAAATAGCGAGAAAATGGGAATTATCTCCTAATTATAATACATTAATTGTAGAGTAAGTTTGTGGCTTCTAGAAAAAAAAATCTGTAACACATTAATATTTCTAAAAGATAAGGCAGCTGTCTGACTGGTAACTATTATAGTTATTTGGAGCAAAAATAAACTGATATAGTGGCTATTTGTCAAATTAGCCTTGAACCTTCCCTAGTCTTCACTTGACTCAAACTCTAATATATATCTCCCCCCTCATGTCTTCTCATCAAAATTGTACCTATTCTTCTAGTCACAAAACACTGTACTACCTATATAGTTTTTCCTTATACTACTCTAGATTTCTGCTCTTTGCAAGCGTATCTGGCCTCACTTTTTGACTCTCAGAAGACAAGTGGCCTCTTCTTTTCATCACTATGTCTCTCATAGCAATGTAAGAGTGCTGTGCCTGGCATTTATCATGAGCTCAATTAAGTATGTGACAAATAAATGTTAACCAAATTGAACCTCCTCTCAGGATCTTGGCTCATTTCTCTTTCTCTCCCTTCAGTTCCAGTTTTCTTAAGTCTTCAGAGAACTCAGTAATTCCTCTTCAGAGAACTCAGCACTCAAAGGGTTAGAATCCGTGAGGGATGAGAGCCTGTCACAGACATTGCTCGATACCCTGCACCGTATCCCCATGCTCTACTTATATTGACGCTGTTTCCCTTTATTAGCCTGTTTCCCATCAGTTCTATTTTGCCATGCTGGGTTCCACTCTATGCTCCAGGGGCTGCAATTCTGCATATTCCATTCCCAGACCACCATTTGTGTTCTGCCAATGGGAGTCACTGGCAAGAAATAGAAATTGTGGAGGGAAATAATTATCCTTCTATCATTTTTCCTGTTTTAGCAGCAGTTCTGGTGCAAGTGGACCAAGCACTGCAGCGGGAGGCTGAGGAATCTAGCAGCGCCCAAGGCTGGGGCTGCACCAGCCCCTCCAGCGAGTCGTGGGCCGCCAGTGGCTTTTGATAATTCTAGCAGAGGTACTGGTAGTGTTTTGTTAAGGGTGTGCTGCCTTATTCTGAATGTCATTTCCAGGTCAATATAGAAACCTATATTAGTTTGTTTGTGCTGCTCTAACAAACTACCATAGACTGGGTGGCTTAAAAATATCAGAAATTTCTTCTTTTTTTTTTTTTTTAAGTCAACATATAATGCATTATTTGTTTCAGGAGTACAGGTCTATGATTCTCAATTCACAGCACTCACCATAGCACATACATTCCCCAGTGTCCATCACCCAGCCACCCCATCTATCCCACACCCCTCCCCTAAAGCAGCCCTCAGTTTATTTCCTCAGATTAAGAGTCTCTTATCTTTTGTCTCCCTCTCTAGTTTCATCTCGTTTCATTTTCCCCCCCTTTCCTGCATGATCCTCTGTCTTACTTCTCAAATTTTTCTTATCAGTGAGATCATATGACAATTGTCTTTCTCTGACTGACTTATTTCACTAAGCATAATACCCTCTAGTTTCATCCATGTCATTGCAAATGGCAAGATTTCACTTTTTAATGGTTGCATACTATTCCATGGCATATATATATATATATACATATATATATATATATATATATATATTACATCTTTTTTATCCATTCATCTGCCAGTGAACATTTAGGCTCTTTCTATAGTTTGGCTATTGTGGACATTGCTGCTATAAACTTTGGGGTGTATATGCCTCTCCGGATCACTACATTTGTGTCCTTTGGGTAAACACCTAGCAGTGCAATTGCTGGGTCATAAGGTAGCTCTATTTTCAACTTTTCAAAAAAAATTTTAAAAATATTTTATTTATTTATTTGACAGAGAGAAACAGAGCTAGAGAGGGAAAACAAGCAGGGGGAGTGAGAGAGGGAGAAGCAGGCTTCCCACCGAGCAGGGAGCCCAATGTAGAGCTTGAACCTGGGACTCCAGGATCATGACCTGGGCTGAAGGCAAATGCTTAACGACTGGGCCACCCAGGCGCTCCTATTTTCAACTTTTTGAGGAACGTCCATACTGTTTTCCAGAGTGGCTGTACCAGCTTGCATTCCCACCAACAGTGTAGGAGGGTTCTCCTTTCCCTGCATCCTCACCAACATGCATTGTTTACTGACTTGTTAATTTTAGCCATTATGACTGGTGTGAGGTGGTATCTCAGTGTAGTTTTGATTTGTATTTCCCTGATATTGAGTGATGTTAAGTACTTTTTCATGTGTCTGTTGGCCATTTGGATTCTTCTTTGGAGAAATGTATGTTCATGTCTTCTGCCCATTTCTTGATTGGATTCTTTGTTCTTTGGGTGTTGAGTTTGATAAGTTCTTTATAGATGTTGGATACCAGACCTTTATTTGATAGGTCATTTGCAAATATCTTCTCCCATTCTGTTGGTTGTCTTTTGGTTTTGTTGACTGTTTCCTTTGCTGTGCAAAAGCTTTTCATCTTGAAGTCCCAATAGTTGATTTTTGCCCTTGCTTCCCTTGGCAATGTTTCTAGGAAGATGTTGCTGTGGCTGAGATCAAAGAGATTGCTGCCTATGTTCTCGAGGATTTTGATGGATTCCTGTCTCACATTGAGGTCTTTCATCCATTTTGAGTCTATTTTTGTGTGTGCTGTAAGGAAATGGTCCAGTTTCATTCTTCCACATGTGGTTGTCCAATTTTCCCAACAACTTTGTTAAAGAGACTCTTTTTCCATCGGACATTCTTTCTTGCTTTGTCGAAGATGAGTTGACCATAGAGTTGAAGGTCCATTTCTGGGCTTGCTGGTCTGTTCCATTAATCTATGTGTCTGTTTTTGTTCTAATATCATACTGTCTTGATGATTACAGCTTTGTAATAGAGATTGAAGTCTGGAATTGTGATGCTGCCAACTTTGGTTTTCTTTTTCAAATTCCTCTGGCTATTTGGGATCTTTTCTGGTTCCATATAAATTTATTTCTTAAAAGTTTTGGAGGCTGGGAAGTCTAATATCAAGTTGCTGATTCAGTGTCCTGCTTCCTGGTTCATACAGCTATATTTTTCTGTGTCTTTATATGGCTAATAAGGCAAAGGAGTTCTCTGTGGTCTCTTTTATAAGGTACCAATCCCATTCACAAGGGCTATACTCACATGACCTAATTACATCCACAGACTCCATCTCCAATTACCAACATACTGGGGATTAGGTTTCAACATACAATTTGTGGGGGCAAGTCTTAAGCAGACTGTGCACTGAGTACAGAACCTGATATGGGGCTTGATTTCACAACCCTGAGGTCATGACCTGAGCTAAAACCAAGAGTTCAACTCTTAATTGACTATGCCACCCAAGCTCCCCTCTCTTGCATCATTTTTATGTCTAACTCCTTATATTAAATTCTCCCTGCTGTTTGACCTTAAAGTGATTCCTTCCTTCTTTCTCTCCCTACTTCCTTCCTTCCATTCTTTTTTTTTAAATTGAACTATGGCATATATATGGATAGTACGAAAAAATCTCATAGATATAAAATTCTTCTCAGCTATATTTAGGAAATACAGCAAAGCAGGGGCACCTGGGTGGCTCAGTCACTTAAGCACCCAAGTGTTGATTTTGGCTCAGGTCCTAATCTTAGAGTCCTGAGATCGAGTCCAGCATTAGTCTCCATGCTCTGTAGGGAGTTTGCTTGAGATTCTCTCTCTCCCTGTCCCTCTGCCCCTCCCTCCCCCATGCATGCTCTCTCTCTCTCCCTAAAATAAATAAATAAATCTTCAAAAAAAAAGCAAACTAATACAATGAGATGATGAAGAGATTGATAGAATTAAATACATTGAGCTATTGAGACACTCCCATGAATTAGGTACTGAATTGAACTTCTAGCATAAACTTTACCGATGCTGTATGATGGTGGGTATTCATAGAATGCTTTTTTTTCTTAATAAACATTGATACTGAGAAAAAAAAAAACAACAAGCTAAGTTCCCCACGTCACACAGTTGGGAAGTTGCATAACTAAAACTCAATTTGTCCTCTTTATTCATATGATACAACTTCATTAATTGATAATCATAAATATTAATGTATACTAATTAATAGCTATCAAAAAGGTATATTTATTAAATAAATATTATCAGACATCAGGGCTGTATGTATTAACAACACTGATGAAACTGAAAAAAAATAAAAAATAGCAGAACATGGCACCCAGACCCTTAGAAATAGTCTTATAGTAACTTTCAGGACAAATCAAAGGCATAGGTGCTCTTACCTCAGTCCTATTCTGCTAACAATATATTCTTCAGAACTTTGTTAGGAAAGAAAAAATATGTATATATTAAATAAGCACTCCTAAAAGACAACTGAAGGAATCTCATATTTGATTGTCCACCAGGGGCTAACATATTTTTAGAATTTTATTTCACCAGAGTATCAGCCTTCAAATGGTGGCTTACAGACCCCTGTGGGTTCCTAAAACATTTTGAGCTAAAATTCTAAAGCAGGATATAGAAGCTCAAAATCACTTTATACTACTATTATATCATATTATGTTTTTTTCTGTGCCTTTCTCTCTGTGTGATATTTTTACTGACAGTGCTACAGCAATGCTGGAAAACCTCCTGGTAAATTAATCCAAAACAAGGCATGGCCCCAAAATGTATTAGCATCATCTTTTTCATTACCATAAACTTGCTGGAAAAAGTTAAAACTCAGTTTCATTTATGATTGTCCTTGAAGAATCAATAAAAATTATTAATTTTATTAAATCTTGATGTGTGAGTATGTCTTTTTAATATTTTATGTGACAAAATGAGAAATATGCATAAATCATTTTCCAAGTGTACTGAAGTGTAATGAGTAACTCAAGGAAAAGCATTTGTGCAATTGAATGTGCTGGCAGCTGATGTAACTGCTTTTTTCTTAGAAAATCATTTTTATTTGAAAAAACAAATGAATGGACAAGCTATGGTTAACAAGACTTGATGTATTTGACACAAATTTTGTTAACAATGAACAAGAGACTGTAAAGTCAAGGAAAATAACTGACCATAATTTTGTCAATAATCAAATTTGGGCTGTCAAGTGAAAATTAGAATTTTGGAAAACTTGTATTAGTCTTGGGAGGCTTGAAAAACTCCCAATACTTACTTTACTGATGAAATTGGTTCTATTAATAAAAATAAGTCTTTTTGCTACTGTGTAATGAAATACATCAAATATTTAGAAGATATGCATTACTCAGTGAACCAATATTTCTTAAATAATCAATGTCTGATGTTGTAAATATCATATATGAGTAGAAGACCTATGCAAAGTACAAGACAGATCAATCAATTTTATGGAGTAAAATGAGTGCACCCGATTGTTTGAGATTGTTGATTTTTATGGAGGGATCAAACAATTATTATCATATTTCCATAATTTCCACATCTCTAATGAAGTATCTTTGTTAAACTGGATTTTATTTATCTACCTCAACCAAGACAACATACTGCTACAATTTTAGAGGCAGATATGAGAAAGCTACTGTCTTCTATTAAGCTTGTCATTACAGAGATTTTTAAAAAGTATTTAATACAAGGTTATTCTTCTCACTAAAGTTTTTTGTTTGGGAAATTGTTTTGGTTTCTTTTAAGGTTTTATTTATTTATCTGAGAGAGAGAGAGAGAGAGCACAGAGGGAGAGGGAGAAGCAGGCTCTCCACTGAGCAGGGAGCCTCATGTGGGACTCTATCCCAGGATCCTGGGATCATGACCTGAGCTGAAGGCAGACGCTTAACTGGCTGAGCTACCCAGGTGCCCTGGGAAATTGTTATTTTTTTAATTAAAAATTATTTATACTAACATATGTTTATTATTTTATAAGTAAATATTTTCTTCAGTTTTAGTTTCTAATAACAAATATTAATAGATGCAAGTCACATAGACAATATCTCCATATAGTCCTCAACAACTTTTTTTAGGAGTGGGGAAGGGGCAGAGGGAGAAAGAGAATCTTAAGTGCAGAACCAGAGACAGGGCTCAATCTCACGACCCTGAGATCATGACCTGAGCTGGAAATCCAGAATCAGATGCTTAACCGACTAAGCTTAAGTCAGATGCTTAACCCAGGTGTCCCTCAATAATTTCTAAACAGTTAAACAGGGTATAACATTATTTCACAATTTTGGGAATTTCTCAGTGAACTGTGAATTCTTCAAATACAGAGGGCTGGGGGGAACCTGAGAAAGAGGCAACGACTCTAGTTTGGCAGGTGACAGACTTACCAAGCAAGGGAACTCCCTTAGGATGCTTGTTCTGGGCAGCGCAAGACAAGTAGATCTCTGCATCTGCTCTGTAGAATCTTTTAAAGTTTAGACAGAGGCCTTACTGGGGTTGTCAGGTATACTGGGCAGTGATGTCGGGGGCGGCGTGATTCGCCACCCCGCCATGCTGCAAGCTGCCAAAAACTTTGGTGGAGGTACCCGTGAATGTACCCTGTGGGCCGGGGCAATATGTCCTTTGTGTCCTTGGGATGTGCACCTGGGCAAGCGCTCATCCAAGGCGTAGAGAGTCATGCCAATCCTTATGAAGCTTAATAATTGTAGGATTGTGGGGACACAACATACTTACTTTATTTTTTTTTTAAGATTTTATTTATTTATTTGACAGAGAGAGCACAATTAGGCAGAGAGGCAGGCAGAGAGAGAAGAGGAAGCAGGCTCCCTGCTGAGAAAAGAACCCGACGCGAGCCTCGATCCCAAGACCCTGAGATCATGACCTGAGCTGGAGGCAGAGGCTTTAACCCACTGAGCCACCCAGGCACCCCACAACATACTTACTTTAAAACTTAGTAAAATCTTTGTTAACATAAATAGCTTAGATATTGCAACCTCCTGTTTGTGTGACCACTCATTCACCTCCCTATGCTAGGGAGTAGTAAAACATTCTGATGAGATAAGGGTTTTCAGGAGCCCTCTGTTGCTCAGGACATTCCTGCCTGTGATCAATCATTCGATAAATTTGGATATACCGAGCTCATCTTGTTTTTGCATGGACCCTCTAAAAACACTATTATCACTATTGTCACTCAAGAGTGATGATTCATCACTAAAGAAATTCTTTGCTCATATGGTTTCCACCTGAAAAAAACATGTAACTCTCTATAAATAAAGAGCTCTGAGAACAGTGTTTTGAGGAGATCCCTACACCATCTCTGAGTTTGATCTCCTCACCTACGAAAGCGCCGACACCTTCTCTCACCCTCGGACCAGACCCTGACTGTTGCTGGGGCTGGCTCCCGGCACAGTGATCTCGACAACACACACTGCTCTCTCAGGGATGGACTCTGGAACTGCTTCAGCTGTGATGGGCAGGCAGACATATTTTCCAAGACAGGAAAGGTGGGGAGAATCCTCCAATTGCCCAGGTCTAGTTCGTGGGTCAACCAGTGGTCACATCCTCCTGATCTCTTCCACCAAGGGGTCCTGAGAGCAAAAAGCTTGAGAATGGCTTTACTTAGCATTTACTAATAAAGTTACTTGTAGATACCAAGTTAAGATTTTTCAGGATTAGAAGTTTCCCTCAGTTTAGTCCACATAGTTATTCTTGGGAGAGAACACCACTTCTTGATGTGTCTTTGCTAAATGATGGACTCAAAGTCCCTCTTCCTAAAGGTGAAATGAAATGAGTGTCCATTGTTTCCTCATTAAAAAGTAACGAGTATAATGAGTTTCATATGGCTTCAAGGAATGGATAACATCTAAATCAGGAATTCTTATTTTCCTATGGAATTTGGATCTCTCTGTATTCAGGTTGATTCATCTTCTAGCCCCTGGCTATTTCTATTTTCCTGTTTATCCTTCTCACCTATTTCTTTCTTTTTCTTTTTCTGTGCATGATAGCAATTCTCTCTCTTCTTCCCTCCCTCTTCCTCCTTCATCACCCTTCCCACAACCACCATGTTCTTTGTAATCTTACTGAAATTTTGGTAAACCCACTTTAAAATGGCATATGCAACTGACAGGGCTTGTAGGGTAATACTGGAACTTCGGAGAATAGTTTAATTGTATTATATCCAAGATTATCTTCAATTTAATCAGTCCCATTTAATAATGCAATAGGCAATTCAAGCTGCAATAACTGTCATATAAGAAGTTGTTTGATAGGAAAATCACATAATCCTTTTGAAGCACATGTTAAACTCCCTGATGTAGACAACTAAACGACAAGAATACTCTTCTAAGCCTAATTTATCATAGGACAATATGCAATTAGAGACTGGTTTTTAAAATGGATTCATGTAATGGGACACAATGTGACCATTAAAAAAATCTTTGTATTCAAGAGTATCCAAGAGTAATATAATATTTGTATGATATGGAAGTGGCCAAATCGTATGAATATTTAGAATGTATGCATACATTTAAAAAGGCACTAAAGTGAAGAAAATATCATAAAATGTGGTGATCTAGGGCTTGAATATTTATAAATGTGATAAGTCTGTTTCTTTTGAAATCTGGGTGAAAAGTGATAATAAATACTTCTAAAACAGAGCTGGATACTTCACTGTTCCCTTGGCTCTGAGGTAGTATTCTAATCTGAAACAAAAACTGGGAAACTCATCCCTTACTATCTACTATGTCAGAATTCCAGATTTATCTTACGCAAGCTAAAATTTGCATTTCTCTAAGATGCACCATCTTTATTTAATGGGAAATTATATTCTAAGTCACAGTTTTCAAATCACAAATGCTTACTGCTATGTGTTGGCCCTTGTATGTCATCTGGTCTTTTCACCTAGAGAAACAAAGGATTTTTTTCTCTTTCCTTTAATATTCAGGCGCTTTTGCTAGAATATGACTTGTTCTTCATTCTCATGTACAGAACATGCTCTTTCAATATACTTTTCAAATCTTTAGTATTTCAGGAAAGTTTCTTTTTTTTAATTATAATATTTAGTCTTAACTCTGGTGCTTGCTTTGGATCATCCCTGTAGGGCTTCCTTTTATCTCCATATTATCTATATTCAATATTCCACTTTCTCTTTAATCATTTTTATCTCTGATAAAATAATTTTTTATTTTTTGTATTTTTCCCCTTTTTTCTACATTCTACTTATTAAGGCACTGACCTTTTTTTGATGTTATATTTATTCAATCCTTTATGGTCTCTATTTCAGTTGTTTTCATTTACAAAATGGTTTATATGTTTTTTCTTTTATGTCTAATCACTCCCAAGTTTTCTGTATAGCCCTCCTTTGTCTGTTTGTCCTATCTTCACTAGTTTGATTCCACACAGAGAAATTTCCCCTCAAGGAACACCTGGGTGGCTCAGTTGGTTAAGCGTCTGCCTTCAGCTCAGGTCATGGCCCCAGGGTCTAGATGGAGTCCAGTGTCAGGCTCCTTGCTTAGATGGGAGGCTGCTTCTCCCTCTGACCCTCCTCCAGTTCATGTGCACACTTGCTTTATCTCTCTCTCTCTTTTTAAAGATTTTATTTATTTATTTATTTTTGACAGAGAGAAACACAGCTAGACAGCGAACACAAGCAGAGGGACTGAGAGAGGCAGAAGCAGTCTTCCCGCCAAGCAGAGAGCCCGATGCAGGGCTCCATTCCAGGACTCCAGGATCATGAGCTGAGCGGAAGGCAGAGGCCCAATGACTAAGCTACCCAGGCACCTCCCCCTCCTAAATAAAAAATTATCTTCAGAAAAGAAAGAAATTTCTCCTCAGTGTTGAGTCTGGTCCTGGAATGAGCCCTGGAAGCCCAGTTAAATCAATTTAAGGGTTAGGTTGCTCCAGCCCTGTTAAAATGACTAAAAGCCCTCACGCTTACCTTCTACCAGAGTGGGAGAAATCCCCTCAGCTGCAGCTGCAGTACTCAAATTCACCTGCCACGTCCAAAATCCAACAAATAATTCTTGCCTATTTCAGGGTCCTGTTCTAGGGAGGGTCATATATTAGTTTGCTTCTCCCTGCTTCTACTTGCACAGAGATGCTAACATTGCTTTTTGCTACCATGAGTACTCCTTCCTATTTACTTGCATTTTTATGAGACTTATTGTCATCTAATTCTGCTTTAAATGCTTCCACAATTTTGGTTTTTCTATTTAGTTTCTTTGCCTGATTTTATGTGAATTTCAGGAAGTCTCAGAAACAGTACTGCCACTGACATTCCCCCTAAATTTGCTAGATATAGTTTAAATGAAAAGTTATTTGAGAAATAAAGTTTTAACCCTGGCCTTCACACAGGACATTTCTTTTTACAGAGATGACATCTGAAAATAATTATGTTATTCAAATCTCTCCAATCACATTCAATAAATTTTGCATAATTTCTTTTGTTCTCAAAGTAACAGAATTTTTTCCATGACATGAGATGAATGTGAACTACTGTGAAGGCAGACCCTATGTTTCTCTTTCCTTTTGTAAATAATACAAAGAGTTAGTGTGGATATAATCCAGATCAAGTACAAAACATAAATTTTCTATCTAAAATTAGTGGATGCTGCCTAACTCTATGGAAGTTTTTTCTAGGTGGACACTTCTATATAGAACAAAACATTTAAAAGAGAAAGAGAGATAAAGTGGTATGGTTGGTAATGGTTTCATGTTTTCTAGTGACTCATAACAGTCCTGCTCTGATCTGTTTATCAGTCAGTGAAGTGGCTATCATGGTGTTTGTGTCCACACATAATAAATAGAGTGTTATTTAGCTTCCCTTGATGGACAGAAATAGAGAAATATTCACAATGATAAATAATGTTATAAAATTAACAGCATTGTATGGTGATGGATGGTAGGTATAACTTGTGGTGAGTGCATCATGATGTACGGAGATGCTAAATCACTGTGTTGTACATGTGAAACTAATGTAACAATGTGTGTCAACTATGGGAAAATTAAAAAGATGAAGAACTAAAAAATGTCGTAACATTTTTCATTTCTGATACACTTTTTGACTGCTTATATTCTACTTATTTCAACTTCCTTTTCCCTGGGCACAAAATCTCAGCAAACTATTAGGACTCTTATATTATTATTCTTCATTCTTCATTCACTTATTCTTCATTCATTTTTTTTTTTTTAAAGTAAGCCCTGTGCCCAATGTGGGGCAGAGATCAAGAGTCAGATTCTTCACTGACTGAGCCAGCCAGAGACCCCTTCTTCCACTTTTTAAGCTATTTATTATTTATTTATTTATTTATTTATTTTTTAAAGTAGGCTTCACACCCAATGTGGAGCCTAATTCAGGTTCAAATTCATAATCATGGGATCAAGACTTGAACCGAGATATAGTCAGACCTTCAACCAACTGAGCCACCCAGGCACCCTTAAGTTGTATTTTTAAAAATATATAAGTCATGGTGTTTCAGAAAAAATTATCTCTTCTGAAATAGTTAAACAGTTTTTCATAATGTTTAGAGTTTTCCTTACTTAGTTCTTTCTGCATTCATTCATTTTCTTCTTCTGAGTTCTCTCCTTCTCAGCATCTGAGCTCATCTATTTGGATAACCACTTCAATGTAGAAAACAGCATTAGGAGTTGCAAGAATGTGCATTAGATTTAAATATAAACTGCAACTATATAATATAGTTGAACACAGAATAACTTGGGATTTACAGACAAATTGTGAGTGAATAAAAAGAGCAATAAATTTAGCCAAAATCTAGAGTTGATAAAAGCCAACAATCAAGAGAAGTGAAGACACAGAAATACGTGATTGATCTGCTAATGACAAAATAAAAATTAGGATCCAGAAAGTTATTAGATGGAATTTTAGGACACAGAACAAGGCAAGCAATACATTAGAAATAAAGTAGACTTGAGGCACATGAGTGGCTCAGTTGGTTAAGCCACTGCCTTCAGCTCAGGTCATGATCCTGGAATCATGGGATCGAGTCTCACATCCGGCTCCCAGCTCCGCGGGGAGTTTGCTTCTCCCTCTGACCTTCTCCCTTCTCACACTCTCTCTCATTCACTGCCTCTCTCTCTCTCAAATAAATACATAAAATATTTTTTAAAAGAGAAATAAAGTAGACCAAACCAAAAAACAGAAAGCTAGACTCTATGAAAAGGTAGGTTACCGTAAGTCAAACGCAATCATTCAGGAATCTGATATTTTATAAAAACTGAAGATGAAACCAGTTTTTCAAAACAGTAGTGATGCAAACAAAAAAATTATGGTTAATGACATTCTATGTTAACATATGGAGAAGAAAATGTATTTCTAGAAAACAGAGTATGATATTTAATACTGCCTCACTCTTCAAAATGACATATTTACCTCTGTGAGATGAATCAAACCACTCTTAAAGTCAATATCCCATTTTTTGTTAATATAACCTGAATCTATGATATCATTTTGCTTAAATAACACATAGCACTTGCCATGTGATAAGCACTGCCATAAATACTTTTTAAAAAAGATTTTTTTTTTAAATTTATTTGAGAGCGAGAGAGAGCACAAGCAGGGAGGAGTGGTGGAGGGAAAGGGAGAACCAGACTCCCTGCTGAGCAGGGAGCTCAACACAGGGCTCAATCCCAGGACCTGGGATCATGACCTGAGCCAAAGTCAGACATGTAACCAACTAAACCATCTCTGCCATAAATACTTTTAAACATAAAGTCATATTTGCGTTTTAACATAACATCCCATAAAACAAAAAAATCCCATAATCTTTGTTTGAGTTGATTTCACTCTATAGTTTCCAATCATTTTCTATATTGTGCAGTTTCAACCTCTGTTTTGCTATTTATTTAAGTCCTCACCTCAAAATTTGAAAATAATCTACTGCTTCTATACCTTGGACCTATGGTTTCCATGTTCAATCATAATATACACTATTCTTTTGAGCATTCTGTGATTGACTACTCTTGGTAAACCTTTTCCCCAGTCTGTGATATTGAGAAATATGCAGGTTGTCAATGAATGTACCTCATGACTACCAAGTTGCTCTGCCCTTACAATAAGGTCAAGGTGAGGATCAAATGGTTCTTCAAAGAAACTTCTGTTATTTGGGTTTTAACCTTGAATAAGGGAGATCAAAAAAAAAAATCACACCATAAAATTTATTTTGGAACTTTTAACACATTGAATTTTACACAAATATTGATGAGGTACATATTATTTGTGGGAAATTTTGATGAACTATGGTTGTGATAATCTATGGCATTATGCTGTGAAGTAAATGCTTCTACTATTAAAATAACCCTGTAACTTCACAAAATTAAAACAGAAAACACTCCTCTGGTACAACAGGAAAATCAGTCTTGAGGGAAGTATGTAGGACTTTGTTAATTTGCTTATTCATTTCTATATTTATTTTTTAGAATTTGTGAAGCTAGTAAAACTATCTGAAACTACAAATTGTGTTTCATGCTTTGCTATTTCTCCATATATATTGAATTTCTAAAAATAGAATTTCATCATAATTTTATTAAAATTTATTTAAGTCCTTATTAATGTCCCTTTGATGTTCATAAGCACAGTAAATATGTCTATCTCATCATTTGCCTTCATATTTTTAGAGTACCTAATAGTGCATGATAAATATGAATAAATAAAAATATGAGTAAAGAATATCTAAAAAATCTTTAGAAGTTTTGTAATTCTAGGCATACATTACAATATTTTGAAAGTCTAATGCATATCTCTGCGACTATTATAACAAATAAAAATATGTTTTGGTAAAGTGTTTATAAAATCTCTAAATAAGAAGTTCTCTGAATTTACTAATATTCAACTGGATAAAATAATCATTTCACAGACTTTTATTTTGCTGTCCCTCAAGGAATCAAGCTACTCAGAATGAAGCACTTATGTTGTTGTCCTTTCCATTTTTGACTTTGGTCTCTGCCATATGACTGGGTTTGGCAGAATTATAAGAAATAGTATTTACTTTAGAAATTTGGCATAATAATTATATATGACAACTCTTAAAACAGTTTAATGGTTTTGTCCTCAGGGCTTAAGTCACTGGCAAGTATGATGTAGACAGAGAGAAAAACTGAATCTAAACCATCAAATAGCACATGTTTTTGTCTAGCTAGAAAATAACTAATATACAAATACTAATAGATTCAAGCATTTAACTTAAAAATGCTAAATCAAATGATGATTAGTTTTATGTAATGAATTTTATGGTACTGGACTAAGTTATGTTGGGTTGGAAGAACAAATATTGTTAAAATGCTTATACTACTCAAAGCAATCTTTTATAGATTTAATACAATCCATATCAAAATACCAACAACATTTTTCACAGAACTAGAACAAATCATCCTAAAATATGTATGGTACTACAAAAGACCAAATAGCCAAAACAATTTTGAAAAAAGAAAAGCAAAACGGAGGTACCACAATTCCAGACTTCAAGTTACACTACAAAGTGGTTGTAATTAAGACAGTATGGTACTGGCATAAAAACAGACACAGAGATCAATAGAATAGAATAGAAAACCTAGAAATAAACTTACAATTATATGGTCAGTTAATCTTTGACAAAGGAGGAAAGAATATCCAATGGGAAAACGACAGTCTGTTCAACAAATGATGTTGGGAAAACTGGACAGCCACACACAGAAGAATGGAACTGGAACATGTTCTTTCACCATCCACAAAAATAAACACCATGGGTTAAAGACTTAAATGGAGACACAAATTCATGAAGAGAACACATGCAGTAATATCTCTAACAATGGCTATAGCAACGTTTTTCTCAATAGTTCTTCTGAGTCAAGGGAATTAAAAGCAAAAATAAACTATCAGGACTATACCAAAATAAAAAGTTTCTGCACAGTGAAGGAAATAATCAACAAAACTAAAAGGCATACTAAGGAATGAGAGAAAATATTAGCATATGACATATTTGATAAAAGGTTAGTACTCAGAATGTATAAAGAACTGATACAACTCAACACCCCCAAACCAAATAATCTGATTTAAAAATGGGCAGAAAAGATGAATAGATATTTCTCTAAAAAAGCCATCCACAAGGCCGACAAACATGAAAAGATGTTTTACATCACTAATCATGAGGGAAATGCAAATCAAAACTACAATGAGATATCACCTCACACCTGTCAGAGTGGCTAAAATTAAAAATATAATAAACAACAGGTGTTGGTGAGGATGTGAAGAAAGGGGAACCCTCTTGCCCTGCTGGGAATGCAGACTGGTGCAGCCACTCTGGAAAACAGTATGGAGTTTCCCCAAAAAGTTAAAAATGGAAGTATACTACTACCTAGCAATTACACTACTAGGTATTTGCCCAAAGAACATAAAAATACTAATTTGAAGGGATAGGTGTGTCCTGATGTTTATAGCAGATTTTACAATAGCCAAATTATAGAAATAGTCCAAATGTCCATTAACTGATGAGTGGATTAAAAAAAAACCCATACATATATATACCTATATCTATCTATATCTATCTATCTATCTATCTATCTATCTATCTACCTGCCTATCACACACACACACACACACACACACACACACACACACACGATGGAATATTATTCAGCCATAAATAAGAATGAAATTGCTATTTGCAACCACACAGATGAAGCTATAGAGTATTATGCCAAGTGGTAAGTCAGCCCGAAAAAGACAAATCCCATACAATCTCACTCATATGTGGAGTTTAAGAAACAAAACAAATGAGCAAAGGGAAAAAGAAAAGAGACACAAACCAAGAAAGAGACTCTTAATTATAGAGAACAAATTGATGGTTACCAGTGTGGGGGACGATGGGTGAAATAGGTAATGGGGATTAAAGAGTACACTTCTCTCAATGAAAAAAATAAGTAAAAATAAAAATGCTAAAAAAAAAAATGCTAAATAATATGATGGTTAGTGTTATACAATTGTGTAATACTCGACTAAGTTACATTGATTCTCATACACAAACATTTCCTGAATGTATAAACTATCTCAAGAAAGTATCTCCATTCTTTTGTTTTGTAACTCCATGGAGAATTATAATATTTGGTAACATCATTGGTATGAAATAAATCTGAACTAGTGACCTTGTCTCATTGAGCTTTTTAAATGAATTCTGAGTTTCTGATTGAAGCCATGGTGTCCTTGATGGCAGGGTTACTGAAGATGACTGCTAAGGTGAGGAATATGAAAGGCAATGTGTTCATCAAAGACAGCCTAGCTAAGTTTTGATGGGAGCTAACTGTCAGGAATCTAGTATCATTTTACACTGATTCTAGATACTTGTTGGGGCTTCCAATAAAACTGTCATGCCATCCTGAACCCACTCCTGAAAATAAAACAAGCATTCTTAGGATGGATAATTGGAAGAATGCATTCTTTTTTAAGGCACTTACTACATTCTACCTGTAATATAGCTTTGGCATATATATCTTTATTGCATATATATTATATAATATTATTTTCCAAATATACATTATATACAAATATTATATATATAATCGGTTTGTCTTAGTTCAGGCCACTGTAACATAATACTATAGATTGGGTGGCTTATAAACAACAGAAATTTATTCCTCACAGTTCGGAAGGCTGAAGTCCAAGATCAGAGTGCTAGCATCGTGGAGTTGTGGTTAGAGCACTCCTCCATGTCTATTTTCTCATTGTATCCTCACACGGCAGAAAGATGGCTAGAGAACTCTCTGGTGTTTCTTTTTGCATGAACCCTGTTCATGAAGGCTCCATGCTCATTACCAAATTACCTCCCAAAGGCCCCATTTTTTAATACCATAAAATTGGGGGTTAGAATTTAAGCATATGAATTTTGAGGAGACACAAACATTCAGTCCATACAACTATTTTTCTCATATATCAGTCAGGTAGGAAAGTGTTATTCACTTGTATAAACTTCTAAATAATTGTTAAATATTGGATATGCTCAATAATTAAAATGAATAATTCAATACTCAATAAATATTACAAAATACAGATGGTCCCTGACTTATCATGGTTCAACTTATGATTTTTCAAATTTACCATGGTGCAAAAGCAACATGCATTCAGTAGAAACCATTCCCTGAATTGTGATTTTTGATCTTTTTCCAGTCTAGCAATATGCAGTTCGATAGTCCCTTATGATGCTGGACAGCAGCAGCAAGGCTCTAGTTCCCAGTTAGTCATGAAGTCAGGATGGGGTGTGGCTGAAACACATGATTACCCATGAAACCATTATGTTTTTCACTTTCAGTATAGTATTCAACAAATTACAAGACATTCAACACTGTTGTCAAATAGGCTTTGTGTTAAAAGATTTTACTCAACTGTAGGTTAATGTATGTGTTTCGAACATGTTTAAGGTATGATGTTCAGTAGGTTATGTGTATTAAATGCATTTTCAATTTACAATATTTATAACTTATATTATTGTAAGTAAGATCTGTGTTATAAAAGTAAAAGTGTAAAGAAATAAAAAAGTAAAGTTATGAAGAAGGGAAGGAAAGAAGAGGGGAAGCAAGGATACATATATTATTTATATGTCAAAATATACCAAGGATGACAAAAAAGATACATATATTATCTTGTCCAATTCAAAAATCTTTGAGAAGTTGCCTATAGCAGAGGAACTAGAACCAAAACACTTAAATATAAATTTGTGTATATTTCATTTAAAAGTTGCCTCTATAAAACCAAAAGAAGAACATAGCTTACCAGATCCATTTTCATTGATCCTGTAATGCCACTTCTAGAAATTTACCTGAAGAAAATTACATAATATACATTCCCAAAGATGAGTAGACAATAATTTTTCTTGTAATATTTTTAAATAAGGGGGAAAAATAAGCTACATGACCAACAATAAGGAATAAATTTAATATGAAAGGGCAAGATGTATACAATTGTATGTGACCATAAAATCATATCTTAGAAGAATATTTCATAGTATGGGTTTAAAAAAAAAGATCCGTGACACAGTAACTGAGGAAAATAAAGATCAGTGAGCTTGAATAGTTTTAAGGTTTCACAATGTATAAATGAAGAACTGGAAATGAAATCAGATTTACTAAACTGTACATGTACATATGAAATCAGATATCAGTTATAAGCTTTTCTACCTACTTGTTTTCAAGCTCATGAATCTTAAGTTCAAAATGCCCTTTTGTATATGAATATCAAATCTCCACATTGCACATGTTAAATAATATATCTGTCAATTCTTCATCAATAAAGTCGAAAAAGTAAAATAAAGAACTCTGAGAAATTAAATACAGTTTCTTGAAAGTACATAATTTATGAGTAAAGACATTTCAACATAGAAATTATTCAAATAAATATTTTAAATATTGCAAAATTTGCATAATAAACTGACCCTAACAACCTTCTAAAACAAAAGGCTTGTTGAGAAAAAGGAATATAAGATACCAACAAAAATGGTTGATATTCCATTAGAGGGAAACTGAGTTGATCGAACAAAATCTTCCATATTTTTTTATATAAGTTATATACTCTTAAATGAAACTAATAGAAAAAAAAAAACAACAGTAGAGTGGATTTCCTTTTGAGTTAACAGCCATTCTTTGAGAAAATAAAGACCATTACACTGGATTTAGGAAAAACAAAAACAAGACCTATGACTATGTTATTAAGCAACTCAAAGCTAAAAAGAAGTTCTTTATATCAAACAATTTACTTTCATTTTGATGTTATTTCTTATCAAAAATAGTCTCCCACCTGGTGTCTCCACATATCGGATGTTTTGATTCAAAGCTTCCTGCCAAAACAACCGCAGGGTGGTCTTGGAGTCAAGCCTGGGCCTTGTTACAGGTTAGCCAGTGCAGAGGCAGTCTATGAAGCTGTGCCTCAGTGTGGCCCAGGCAATAGTGGTTAATGTTGTGACTCCAGGTTTGTGTCTTTTCTTATGCTAATATGATTATCTGCACTTACCCAGGCTTTATTTTGGGAAAACCTGCATTGGGCTGGAACTGTGTCAAAATTCTTGATATTTTCCAATCTTCCAGTAAAGCCATTTACCTCCTGCCAGTATCACAGTTTTAGAACTCAGTCATCTAATATGGTGCTTTTTCTTTTTCTTCTGTGAAAGTCGAATGATAGAAGAATCTTTAGGAATACCCTGAAGATCCAGTGCCATTGGCATGATAACCTCAGAGAAAATATAAATTCCAATCACCATTTGACTACTCGGCCCCAAATATCATAAGAGAAGACATAATATTCCGGTAATTTTTATTTAGTGCCATTCTACATTGTTATTTGTACTGGTTTCTCGTTCAGAGCCTGGCTGTCAGCAATAAATAAATTACTCCCCAGCTAGTAAATCACAAAACTCTCCTGAGCTTCTCAGAGAAACAAAACAAAATGATGAATCTGTAGCCCTAAGAGGTTTATCCATAAATATCCATTTTGTTTCAGGCATTTTGGGTCTACTCAATGAAAGATCAGTTTTCTTCCACAAACCACTGGAAAAGTGTTTATCTGGAAAGAAACACAAATAATATAGTGTTCATGCTCAGATCTCCATCAAATTTCAGGATTTCCTTATAGAATGAACAGTATGGGAAATCATTAATTTGGACTTGGTTTTTAGTGAATATTTTAAGTGAGAACAGATATTTAAAAATCAGAACAGAAAATAAAATAAAAATGGGAGTCATTGATTTTCTTTCTCTCTTTCAGCTTTTCCCACCTTTAAGAGACATTCCCAGATTTTCTGGGAGAGGAATGGCTCTCAATTGTTCATATTTGAAGTGAAAAATAGAGAAAGTACTGGAAGTCAGGGCTATATATCTTAAGTGACTCAGATAATAGTTTTAGTAAGTGCTTTTTTCTTTAGAGATTCAAGCCCAGACTGGGAGCAACTAAAAGCCTTTCCTCACTAACAATGTCTGGACTCACCAGGGAAATATATTCTGTCACTGTGAACTTACTCCTAAGTGGGATAAAATTTTCTGACTAGCATTCAGCTGCTTAAAATTCAGTTGACTAGATATAATATTTTGTGATCGCGAAGCATAAATCATATCAGCGAGGCAGCCCTAGGTATTTCTATATTAATTATATTCTAAATTTTTTACAAAAGAGAGACTACATTTTTAGGGAGGAAAGATTACAGAAGATATTTTTCAAAATTTGTGTTAAGTCCATACTATCTAGCTACTTATATATATACAGATATTTACAAAGAAATAACTACCAGAGTAAATAAGATGATATGAATTAATTTTATGTTATATAGCAGAGTGACATTACAGAGCTACCTAGTTTCACCCTGAGCATTTTTTTCCCAACTAATACTTAACTGAATTAAAAATGAAAGTATTCTTAATAAATGATTTGTTAAAACTCTCATCTATTAATATTTTCTTATGTTAAATTGATATTTTATTTACCTTAGTCAAAAAGGGTTACTGAGAAAGGAAACAGAACCACATGTGACTTGTATTGTGCATGTTGGAAGCGTTCTAAAGAGTGAGAAACACATGAATTAAGGACAGAGAGAACCTAACTTTGGGCCCTTGCAAGTTTTATAGATTTTATTTTCTATTCTCTGTGTTCAGAATATACTTTGTTCTGTGGAACAATACTGATGAGGTAGTTTTGTTCTTACATAAAAAGCATTTTATATTTGCAGAATTCTTAGTTTTTTATTTGCTTGATTTCACCTCATAAGGTGAGTGACAAAAGCTATTATTTTCATAAAGAAAAGGCCACTGTCAGCTTTAACTCAAGGTCAGTGTGCTTTATTTATGGTCACTGGGGTTTATGTTTCTATTATAGCATCTGCCTTAGAACATAACCGAGGAAGGCATTTCAGAATTGAAATTCCAAAATTCAGTCAACTACTTGTAATTCATGTTGTATTAAATCATATCTTTGGAGGATAGGAAATGCCATCTTGGGTATGACAAAGACCGATTAATATAAGCCCAGACATTTTAGTGGGCCCTTGAGAAAATCATAAAATTAACTAACACTTGGTCTTGCCCTCTAGGGGTTTATGTGCAGTGGGTCCACACGCCCGCTAGATATCAGAATCACCTGAACAGTTTATAAAAATTATTAATACCCAACTCTAACAAGAATTCTGATTTGCCTTGCATGCAGACTGGGTTAAGATCTACTGGTCCAGAGTGTCTTTGATTTATTTAAAGTGTAAAATCTGGCCCCGATACTCCGTATTTCTAACAAGATGCCAAATGATAAATGATGTGAGTTAAAAAAACAAACAAACAAACAAAAAATGTCAGGAGGATAAATACATATAAATGAATTAATGTCACAGGTTCCCATTCCAAACAAATATAAGCAAAGCTACCTCAACTGTAATTAAGTCCTGACCAGTGAAAATTAAAAGAAAAAAATACAGGAAGTTTCTCCCTGTGATATCAGAACAAAAGCCACAAAGAAAATTCAAACTGACCTAAAGAGAGTGAGAGAGATGGTAAAAACAAACAAACAAAAAACTGGAAAATAAGCAAGTGAAAAATTCTTTCAATTATTGGTACTTTATATTTAAAATAAAAAACCTCAACAACTATGAATTAAGACAGTCTTTAATAAAAATAAAGTCAAAATTGTAACACAAATAATAAACTAAGAATATATTTTTGGGGGTAGTATTTCTTTGACATAGTTTATGACAATATAATTATAGAATGGTAAACTTAGTTTATTTTTATAAATTGATATCAATTTGATCAATATTATAAAATTATTTCCCAATTTTAACAGCGAATTCCCTTAATTTTTTTTGACAAACTATTTTCTTTCAAAAAAATATCCTTACTTTAATTTTTTCTACTCCGATTTTTAGCTGGTCTCATCATCAGATCTTCTTTACTAAAATCTGTGTGGTATAACTGTTTTCTGAGACCATTTGCACAAATTTTAAGATATCCCAAAACATGGGGTGCCTGGGTGGCTCAGTTGGTTGGGCAACTGCCTTCGGCTCAGGTCATGGTCCCCGAGACCCGGATTCGAGTCCCACATCGGGCTCCCTGCTCAGCGGGAAGCCTGCTTCTCCCTCTCTCGCACTCCCCCAGCTTGTGTTCCCTCTCTGGCCATATTTCTCTCTGTCAAATAAATAAAAAATCTTAAAAAAAAAAAAAAGATATTCCAAAACTTTTTCAGGTGTTTGCAATTTCATCAAGTAGCTGTTTTCCATTAAAACCCCCACGCCCCTGCTCCATTTCTTCAGTTTCATCAAATCTGATAGAGAATGAGCTATGCATAAATTATTTGGAAAGTGAGGGTATATTTCAATGTTAAGTGACAGGAAAAATTATTGAGAAGTGATTAATTTCATAAGTGTTCCAGTTTTTAGTGAATATTCTATTGCTATGACAACTTTGATCTTACCTACACACTGGTACTTTCGTATGACCATTTATGTAAGGGAGGCTTTTCTGCTGGTCTTTGGGCCTGGGTAAGCTTTGACTTTTGTTTTTGTATATTATTACATTCTGCTCTGACAATGCATGGGTGCACCTAAAGACAACTGCGTCTTAAAGCGAGGGGAATGTTATAGCCAAACCTTAATTTATGTAATCAGTGAGGCTCCCAGAGACCTCCATACCTGCATTTTTGCATAACTGACCACTTACATGTGCTGTTAACTTCCTTAAAGTTTGAAGATCATTGATCAGGCAGTTCATCCAGTCTTGGGCTAGAATTATGTACAGTTTCCTATCTAGCCCTCTATGCCATACATTCCATTTCATAGTCTCATGCATGTTCATAGCTTGAGAGTATCTACTTACTCTAAGTAAATTCTAGCTGAATTCATGTATCAGTCCTAGCAATTTTTTGGTGGTGTTTTGGGTTTTCCATGTGGAGTACCATGTCATCTGCAAATAGTGGAAGTTTGACTTCTTTCTTGCCAGTTTGGATGCCTTTTATTTCTTTGTGTTGTCTGCTTGCTGTGCCTAGGACTTCCAGCACTACATCGAATAACAGTAGTAAGAGTAGACCTCCCTGTCTTGTTTCCGACTGTAGAGGAAAAGCCTCAGTTTTTCCCCACTGAGGATGATATTAGCTGTGAGTTTTTCAAATATGGCCTTTATGATGTTTGAGGTATATTCCACCTATTCCTACTTTATTGAGGGTTTTTATCATGAATGGAGGTTGTACTTTATCAAATTCTTTTCCCATATCTATTAAAATGATCATATGTTTCGAATCCTTTCTCTTATTAATGTGCTATATCATATTGACTCATTTATGAATACTGAACCACCCTTGCAATTCCACGAATAAATCCCACTTGATCATGGTGAATGATTTTTTTTTAATATACTGTAAAAAGATAAAGTTTCTGGACAACAAAGGAAACAATCAACAAAACTAAAAGGCAATCCACAGAATGGGAGAAGATATTTGCAAATGATATATATGATAAAGAGTTAGTGTCCAAAATATATAAATAACTGACACAACTCAATACCCATAAAACAAATAATCCAATTAAAAAATGGGCAGAAGACATGAATAGACATTTCTTTAGATAAGATATCCACATGTCCAACAGACACATGAAAAGATGCTCAACATCACTGATCATCAGGGTAATAATCAAAACTACAGTGAGATATCACCTTACATCTGTCGGAATGGGTACAGTCAAAAACACAAGAAACAACAGGTGTTGGCAAGGATGTGGAGAAAGGGGAACCCTCTTGCACTATTGATGGGAATGCAGACTGGTGCAGTCACTCTAGAAAACAGTATGGAGTTTCCTCAAAAGTTAAAAATAGAAGTACCCTACTATCCAGCAATTGCACTACTAAGTATTTACCCAAGAACACAAAAATACTAATTTCAAGGGATACGTGCATCCTGATGTTTACAGCAGCATTATTTATAATAGCCAAAGTATAGAAATAGCCCAAGTGTCCATCAAGTAATGAATGGGTAAAGAAGATGTGAGGTATATATAATTCACTATCACTCATCCATAAGTAAGAATGAAATCTTGCCATCTGCAACAACACTAATGGAACTACAGAGTATTATACTAAGTGAAATAAATCAGTCAGAGAAAGATAAATACCATATGATCTCACTCATATGTGGAATTTCAGAAACAAAACAAATGAGCAAAGCAGGGGGAGATACAAATCAAGAAACAGACTCTTAACTACAGAGAATAAACTGATGTTACCAGAGGGGATATGAGTGAGAGGATGGGTGAAATAGGTGGTGGGGATGAAGGAGTGCACTTACGATGAACACTGGGTGATGTGTGTAAGTTCTGAATCATTATAATGTATACCTGGGACTGATATTACACCGCATGTAAACTAACTGGACTTGAAATAACTTTTAAAAAAATTCTAGCTTAATCTGAGTTTTCAGTTCAATCTGAAAGAGAACAAAGTCTAAAAACATACATTATTTCTGTTTTCTATTTCCTAACCAATATATGTGTCTTTATGTCATTGAACCAATAATTTTCACCTTTCTTACCATTTCAATGTTGTAAAGACAAACAAACTTATGTACTGAAACATTTTATTTAATTTTGTAAACACAACAGGCTCTTTATAAATGCATTTATAAAAGAAAATGTACTTAGCTATTATCAATTTTTTTTCATTGTTCTGGGTTTTTGGAAAGCAGGTTTAGCATACATTTATATAACTGGATTTAAATTATACAAGATATTTAGTCAGATAAATTATAGTGACATTAAGAAAATATTTCAGGGGGCGCCTGGGTGGCTCAGTGGGTTAAGCGACTGTCTTCGGCTCAGGTCATGATCCCAGAGGCCCCGGATGGAGCCCCACATCGGGCTCCCTGCTCAGCGGGAAGCCTGCTTCTCCCTCTCTCACTCCCCCTTCTTGTGTTCCCTCTCTCGCTGTGTTTCTCTCTGTCAAATAAATAAAATCTTTAAAAAAAATATTTCAGATATTTCAAGTTTTATATGGGTTTGGATTTTAAACAAACATTTTTTTCTAATTGCCCTGTTTATTTCCCTGTATTTTTATTTTCACAACATGTCCACATTAAATTATATGTATGAGAAATAATAATACATTCCATAATTTCAGAACATCTTAGGATACAATAGTAGAAATGAAGTGTTCTGAAGAAAGCCTAAAGAATAGCAATTATCTATAGCTATGACTAACCCTAAAGCTAAATTTCATAATTTATCAGGAGTACTAAAATAAGTAGCATTTTAATAAATCTTTACTGAAAGAAAAATTATATGCATTCACATGCAAAACCATAAAATAGTTATCCATGTTAAAATCTCCATTACCTTTTGAGTCATTTGCGTGTTACAAAATACTCTGATATTTTTTCTTACTTAATTAGGAAGAATGCTATGTCTTTAAGAATATTTAAAACTTTTTTCCAAGTGCCACATACAAGGATCAATTTTTCTAATTTTTCTACTCTCAAAATTAGTTAAAGCCTCTGCCTTTAGCTCAGGTCATGATCTCAGGGTCCTGGGATCGAGGCCTGCACCGTGCTCTCTGCTCAGCAGGGAGCCTGCTTCCTCCTCCCTCTGCCTGCCTCTCTGCCTACTTGTGATCTCTCTCTCTCTCTCTCTTTCTGTCATTAAATAAATTTTTAAAAATCTTTAAAAAATATCTTAAAAAAAAGAAAACCCACATGTGTAAAGTTTGTAATTTTTGTAATACTGTGTTTAATTTTATCCATAGTTTTCTTTTGAATATAACTCTTAGCTCTCACCAAATAACTCAAGAGGTTTTATTCTTGTCTTTTGTTTTTCTTCTCTATTTTTCTTGTCTCATAATTTAAAGCGATTAAAGTTTGAATCCTAAACAGTTCCTCCATTTTCAGAAACCCATCAACAAGCAGAGACATCTAAATCCAATAAATTGCTTGTTCAGTGAATCTCAGGAATGTGTCTTCATCTGATGGACCTGTTTGTGAGGTCTGCATCTGTTGTTGAGCTATCAATTATTTAAGCGGTTCTCCATCTTTAAAATTGCAGGAGATGGATTCAGTGCCTGAGAGCCATGATGAGATTCAGAAGTTGGAAGGCAGAGGGCCGGAGCAGAGTTCTTGCCACTGTGAAAGCTGTCTGCTGACTCAGCCATAATCCATCCACTTTCTCAACATGATTTCATCTCATGCCATTTGGTTTGGGCACAAAGGGAATTCCTTTTGGTGGACTAAGGAAGTGATAAAATCTCTTTGTTTTTTTCATTCTAACTAAGAATTAGGAAATAAACCAAATAATAGGAGATATTTCATTTTAAGCCTTTAATAACTAAAATCATATTGTTTTCAATTTCTCTGGCTAGTTATAGTTGAACTATGTATGATCAAATGAAAGAATCTAAATAGATTTGTGCAATTGGTTTCCTTCTTTTGGCACAGACTTCTGCATTAAAATGGACTAAGATTAAAATTATCGACAAGAGGGATATTAGTACTTAAATATAGTTCAATATTATTGTAAAAAGTATTGATGCCAATATTAAAAAGGCTGAGCTTTAATCCCAATAACAAATTGAGTCTTTACTCAGCGAAAAAGCAATCAGTTGATTTTAAAGTAATCAGTACCTGAAATATAATTTGAAAATTTGGGGAGAAAGTGACAGCAATGCTATTAAGGTTCAAGTTTCTATTGATAAGTTTTTGAACCGGGCCTCAAGTTATATATTGGACAACAATAAGTGCCACTTTCATCTGGCACTGAATAAAGACCAAGCATTATTATTTCACAACTGGATAAAAATGAGAGCTATAAAAATTACTTTATAAGCTGGGCATATTTCTTAAAGTTTCAAAAAAGTACTTTCCTCAAATTTGGTGGGTTTTTTTTTTAAGATTTTATTTATTTATTTGACAGAGCGAAACACAGTTAGAGAGGGAACACAAGCAAGGGGAGTGAGAGAGGGAGAAGCAAGCTTGCCACCGAGCAGGAAGCCCAAATGTGGGGCTTGAACCTGGGACTCCAGGATCATGACCTGAGCCGAAGGCAGCTGCTTAACTGCCTTCGGCTGGGCCATCCAGGGCCACCCAGGCACCCTTCGAATTCTGTGTTTTTGGATAGAATCTAACTTTTTAATGCAAATTTTCTAGATAGAGATAATTTCCCTCCAATTTTAAGTTTTCACAAAAATATAAAGTTGATTGAGATAGTTTTAGGTGGCATTACTTAAACACACTGTTTCATAATTACGAAGGAGAGTTGGAAGGCAAGCAGGCAAGGACAAGGGGCCCCACCCAAAGAGGAAACCACCCTTAAAAGGATTTTACACCACCTAAAAGAACCCCTCCATTCTTTTCCATGTGATGGATAGGTAACAAAAACCTGATTGGATGACAGGTGAAGGGAGGGTTATTCAGATTAAAACAGCCCACTAATGAGCCCATAAAACCCCTTAAACCTAGAAACTCCAGTGGCAACCCTCTCAGGTAACCTCCCTTTTTGGGAGCTTTGCACTATTCCTCCACTGTCACTCAAAAACCTTGCTTTGCTGCTCACTACTCTGACTGGTCTTCCTCTCCAAAGTGGTGTGACCAAGAAGAACCATGGGCATTGAAGGAGGAAAAAATCCTGTAACAGAAGTTACTACATACTGTTTTTTTGTTGTTGTTGTTGTTGTTTTTGCTAAGAATATGTTATGTACTACTTGTCTAAAATTTGGGTAAACAAAAGTACAACTTATTTCTTATGCTATCTGGATATTTTACTTCAAACTACACAGTATTTTCTAATATCCTTCATTCTATATTGAAAGACTAAGCCATCTTAAGTCCTAAGTCAATTTTCTATTAGGAAGGTGATAACCTTCTCTGAGAAAGATATTCCACCAACTGTACCCAAAATTGATTCGACGCAGAAAACTTCATGGTTCTTTAGGATACTATTTTTAAGGCTATTGTGTAAAGGTGAAGTTTTAGCTCAGGGTTAGAGAAATGGTCAAGGATAGGGTTAAGGTTATGGTTATGTTTAGGTTTGGGACTGAATGGGTTAATTTACTAGAGACCTTATGTTAGGAATTGTTTTTTGGGCTTTACTCACATCACCTATGTCATTAGGCCCCATTGTCTTCCTCTGAAAAATAAGAGTGGGATGTAATTATTTATTTATCTTCAATTTATATAATAAAGTAGATTTTAAGAGCCAAAGCTCTCATCAGCATTACAAAACTATAAGTGCACAAGACTTAGAGCTAAAAAAAAAAAAATCTGCATATATGTTCTGATTTCACTGCTTAATCACAATCTGAACTAGTCTCTGCCTCTGGCCTCTAAGTCTTCTTTCCTTCATCTTGAAAGTGAGGATAATAAAAACGAACAAACAAACAAATAAATAAAATAAGGATAATAAGTGAATTCTCATGAACAATTCTGAACACTCAATTACACATTTAGATGCATTTTGTATACTTTTAAGTATCAAGTCCATTTTGATCACACCTTTTGGCCTTATTGTGATTTTATCATATAGATAAATGTAATAATTTTTGAACAGAAATAATCTTGGTATTTCATATATTAGACAAAAACCCATCCCATGTAAGTTTAAATATATAAAAACAAAAAAATTAATAATAAAAGATACATGAGGAAACAGGTATGTAGATCATTGTGGTACTATCTGAAAGCTTTATTTCTATGCTTGTTTCAATATTACATCCTTCACAGCTCCTCAAACATTGGAAAAGTAGATGTTACAGCAACATAACATAGTGGAAATTTATAGTTGAGGCATATCACGTTTTGTTTTATGCATTTTAAATTTTAAAAGTGTAATATATGCTTTTCCAGGATGACTTTGCTTTCAGTATGTATTGGTTACAGCTAAATATGGGCCAACACTTATCTTTACAAATAAAATAAAAATTAGTTTAGTGTTATTCAGACTGTAAATATAGGGGTGTGTGTGTGTGTGTGTGCATGTTACATATAAACATGTATATTTAAACATGATATAATGAAAACTAATATTTATAGAGCATTTGCTAATGTTAAATAGATTTGACTTTACACGGTTTTTTTCCCTACCTGCCTACCAAAGGATATGATGAAGCTAGAAGAGTCTTCTAGGCTCTTGGGAATGACAGGGCCATAAGGTGGATGACAAATACAAGAGTTTTCACATGAAAACTGACCCCAAAACCCAGGAACATCTATATTGGACTTTGATCCAGAATAAAATGGTATTGTGTTAAGCCTCTGATAGTTGAGACTTTGTTTTCTATTTCAAATTCCTTTTTTATTTTAGTTGGATGTCAGAAGGGAGCAGAGATTAATAGATGTGCTCAATTCCTATTTCCAAATCCAGACCTTTTTCACTTTGAGAAAATATTTCCCTGAGTTTCAGTTTCTTCAGCCACAACAAAGGGTGATTATATTAGATGATACAAATGGTTCCTTCCAGAGCTCATATTCTGTGATTCTATTATTTAGATGTAAACAAAATTATTTTAACAGATGGAATATGTGGATAAAAGAAACTTGCTCAGCATTATTAGTATTCATTTCCCACATTCAAATTCCCTATTCTAATATGAGATTGGTTGGATTTAGATTCTACCAAGGTATTAGCTGAACTCTTATTATTTGAAAAATCTTTGAGGAAATTACCACTGTAGGAAAAAAATCCAAGTCTATAGATGAAAGGAAATAATAAAAATAAGATGTTACTGAAGCTAGATAAGCAACATTACATTCCTTACTTGACCTACTGCACGTTTATATTTTTCAACAGAGGCTATAAGTCTAATTTGTTTCAAGTGTTAGTAAACAGGTTATAGAATGTAATTATTAAAAATCATGTTTCTACTTTAGATAAGTTTTTGTTTTTGTTTTCTCCAGAGAGGGAGAGAGAAACCACATGAGTGGGAGGGAGGGAGTAGAGGGAGAAAAGAGAATCTTAAGCAGGAACCATATCCAATGCAGAGCCTGACGCAGGGCTTGATCTCACAACCCTGAGATCATGACCTGAGCTGAAACAAAAAGTCAGATGCTTAACTGATTGAGCCACCAGGTACACCAACAGGTACCCCTTGGTAAGTTCTAAAAGCCAAAAGGCTATATATTTAACAGATACAGCAATATAATTGCTTGCAACATTTTTTAAAGGCACGGCTCACTTTATTATTACAGCATTTTAATTGTGGAAGCATAGAATGCACTATAAAGCCAAGACTTGACTATCCTATCAGTACATTAAAATACAGAAAAAATGGTAATGGGTTACAAAGCTGCATATGATATACATTTTTCTCACTTAGGAGAGAAAGAAAGAAACAAAAGGATAGAGGAAAGTAAGGGGAGGACACAGTAAAGAAACAAAGAAAGAGGGGTGCCTGGGTGGCTCAGTCATTAAGCATCTGCCTTCAGTTCAGGTCATGATCCTGGAGGCCTGGCACAGAGGCCTGCATCAAGCTCCCTGCTCATCGGAGGCCTGCTTCTCCCTCTCTCACTCCCCCTGCTTGTGTTCCCTCTCTAGCTGTTTCTCTTTACCAACTTTAATGCTTCCTACTATTTTGTCATGTTGTATTGCAAGGCTACACTCATTTAAATTACAGAATTAAAAATGAATTACCTAGATAACTTTGTATTTCATCTTATTACGTCTGAAAAATGACATCATTTTGTCATATAAAATTTGTTCTCTTTTCCAGTTAACTTATTGCCTTCAGCTCTAAATTTACCCTCATTGCCTGCTCTGAGAAAATTCAGCTGATTCCTTTAACTGTTTTTTTTCCTCTCCAGTTTGCACAATGTTAAGTCTTCTCAGTAGAGGTTGCTGAAGAGACACTACAGAAGCAATAGTGTTCTTTCTGGTTCTAGTGCGTTCTCTCACCCACTTTCTACAGAAGGTGCAGCTCCTTCAGTACCTAGGCCCCTGTGGTGCTCAGTGTGTGCCCAACACCTGACTCTGGCAGCACGGAGAGCTTCGGTGCCAAGCTCCTACAGTGGAGGCAGCCTTCTCTAGCCTCCATCTCCTATAATGCATATGCCTTCAAAATGGCCTGTTCCTGCGGCGTAGGCACCTTCCTCAGTGGATGGAAGCCAGCAACCCATAGTGGCCAGCACCATCTCCGGCTTCCCTTTTTTGTAATTACATTGTTACGTAGTGGAATACCTCTAACAAGATTCCTCCCCATGAATAGATTTCTATAGTACCCAGTAGGATAGTGTTCCAAGATATTCTGGAAGGTAGATTTCCAGCAAGGCAACCAGCAAGCACCTTGGCAACTTCTCTGTCAATGAGTAAGTCAAAATCATGACCTCTACAATATGATCTAGATTTTGCCTTGGTGGGTGGGAGACTGAGACTCCTCATGTTCTTCAGCTCAGCTCTAGGTATAGTGGTTGCTCCTTATAACTGCTCCTCTCAAACTCTTTCGTGCCTCCTGTTCCCTTTACTTCTTTGTAGCCAATTCTTATTACTCCAATCACATGTTATAGTTGATAATTATCTACATTGAACTTTCCCTGTTCAAATTACTTCACAGTTTCCCTCCTGATTATACTCTGACTTATACACTCCTCTAGTAAATATTTGTACAAATTTTATCTTTAAAAACGTCATAATCATGACTTTTAGAATGACATGTGGTGAGAGGTCTTCTACAGACTTCAAATAATAAAATATTCAAAGAATAAACTCATAAATTGAAGAAATTTTAATATTTAATTGACATTGCTATTATTTTTAGTTAAAAGTGTTGCTACAGTTAAATACAACTTTTAAAAATCTCCAAAGCATAATTAAAATGTATTACACCATTAAATATCTTGCCAGTTCTGCTAAGAAAAAGAAAACCAGGCATATGAGAATGTAATTTTTTTCAGAATATTTTGGATCATGTGCTCACTGGAATAATTAACATTTCACACCAACTACATGGTAGAAACAAAAACTAGATCATAGTTCATCTGTAGAAGATAATTTATTATTTTTCACCCAGTACCTATTAATCCAAACTCCCAATCATTTGGTATGGATTTTGTTGGTAAACATACCTTAATCCTGAGACCAAGGTGAACTTTTCTATTATGTTTTCTTTTTTGTTTGTTTGTTTTTTTTTTTTACAAACTTTGGAACTAGAGGAATTGACAGAATTTAACACTACGAGACATTAACGTTATGATGAGGCTGGTGAGAACAAACACATTTTTAATTGGTGGGAGAATGAGCACTTCTAAAGATATACCATACCCTGATAACTTCTCAATGACTCACAATCCTCCCTAAATGTCTTTTGGACATATCCTTGACCATGCTATCAACATTTTACTTTTAAAAAGGGGGTGAAAAACATTAAAATATGGAGAATATCCCTGAGCTCATTCTCTGAACATTGTCATTTTTTGCATGGTAAGTGGATAATAACCAACCTCACAGAGCCAGTTGCTGTCAGAATATTGAATATCTGAGAGAAAACAGAGGCAAAGTCTCCAGGCCTGACTTAAAAAAGCAGAATCTAGGGGGCGCCTGGGTGGTTTGGAGGGTTGAGCCTCTGCCTTGGGCTCTGGTCCTGATCTCAGGGTCCTGGGATTGAGTCCTATATCCAGCTCTCTGCTCAGCGGGGAGCCTGTTTCCCCCTCTTTCTCTGCCTGCCTCTCTGCCTATTTGTGATCTCTCTCTCTGTCAAATAAATAAATAAAATCTTTAAAAAAAAAAAAAAAAGAAGAAGAAGAAAAGAAAGCAGAATCTAAGGGTCCCTGGACAGCTCAGTCCTTAAGCATCTGCCTTCTGCTCAGGTCATGATCCCAGAGACCCAGGATCCAGCCCTGCATGGGACTCCCTGCTCGGCGGGAAGCCTGCTTCTCCCTCTTTCACTCCCCCTGCTTGTGTTCCCTCTCTGTGTTTCTCTCTGTCAAACAAATAAATAAAATCTTTAAAAAAGAAAGAAAGAAAGAATCTATGTCATAATCTAAGTGTGTTTACTGTCGTCAAACAGGTCACTTTCAGACCAGTGCAAATCAGGGGACAAATATAGATAAGAATATATAACATAATTAAGATAAACTGGATTTTAAACATATCTACCAAATTTGTGCATTAAGAATAATAATGAAAAAAACCTCCTCTAGTAAATACGGAAAACATATAAATACTGACAATACATTATGCCATGTAAGACTACAATAGGATGGGGCACCTGGGTGGCTCAGTGGGTTAAAGCCTCTGCTTTCAGCTCAGGTCATGATCTCAGGGTCCTGTGATCAAGGCCCGCATCAGGCAGGGAGCTTGCTTTCTCGTCTCTCTCTGCCTGGTTGTGATCTCTCTCTCTGTGTCAAATAAATAAATAAAATCTTTTTTAAAAAAAGACTACAATAGGATGCATAAAATATAAATGATACAAAGTATTCTCAAAAAAATGAAATAAAAGTAAAAATAATTTTTAAAGAGACCCCTGAATCAGAATTAAAAACAAACAAACCTTAATAACTTATTCCAAGTAAAGAGAAAATGTGAATTAAAATTATAAAAATTCTAAAATATAATGAAAGGTAATACATATCAGAATTTATGGAATATAATTATAGAAGAGATGCAAGACACAGATTCTTTCTGAAGGAAAAGCCTTAGAAAAGCCTCAAATCATAAACAGGAAAAATAGGAGTATTAAAAACCTCTGATAGCTATAGCTATAAGAAACAATAAATACAGCTCAACTTCTAGACAAATTAATATAAATCCTCACACTGAAGACCTATTTATCAAGATTCCTATTACCCTAAACAAAATGTCCATCTTTCAGCAAAAAAATTGCATGTCATGCCCCCCCCAAAAAGACAAAAAACAGTATGAAGAGAAAAAACAAATCACCAGAATTAGAATTACATATGTCACAGATGTTAGAACTATTAGGAAGGGAATTTAAAATAACTACTATAAATATGTTAAGCACTTTAATGAAAAAAGTAGACATCATACAAGAAAGGATGAATAATATAAGCGGAAGGATGGAAACAATAAGACAGAATGGAAAGCAAAATTTAGAAATCAAAACCTCTCTCCCTGAAATGCTTTCAATAGGCTCTTCAATAGACTCAACATGACCATGAAAAGAATTACTAACCTTGAAAAAATCCCCATAGAAACTTCTAGAACTAAAATGGAAATAGGAAAAAATAATTAAAGGCACAATAAAAATATTCAAGAACAGTGGGGCAATTTCAAAGATATGACATGTATGTATTGGAATATGAGGGAGAATAAAGAAAAAATATTTGCAAAAATAATGGGCAAAACTTTCAAAAATAAATAACAAAAAACACCAAGCAGAATAAATACCAATATGTCACATCTAGGCATATCAGTTAACACTTCAGAAAAACAAAGACAAAGGGAAAAATAATGAAAGAAGCCAGAGGAATAAAATACCTTATTCATAAAAGCAAAATAATGAGTTGCAATCGACTTCACACACACACACACACACACACACACACACACACCAACCTAGAATTTTATATTCAGTGAAATTATACTTAAAAATTGAAAGAGACAAACAAGCTAAAATTGATGGAATGTATCACTAGCAGATATAACCTAAAATAAATATTCACAGAAGTTCTTCAGGCAGAAGGGAAAAGATATGGGTCACAAAAATGAATCTACATAAAGAAAGGAAGAGAATAAGAATAAGGAAAAATAAATGTAAAGATTTAGTAATTTATATTTCTTATTCTCAATTGATCTACAATATAAATGTTTTTTAAAGAATTAAGAGTAACCATATATTTGGTGCTGAAATCATATGGATATAGTAAATGCAAGGCAGCAATGTCACAGGGATGGGGTCTAGGAATTGTGAATTCACTGTTTTTGTCTTGTTTTGTTTTGTTTTGTTTTTGTGAATTCACTGTTATAAGACACCTGCACCATGTGTGGAGTGGTATCCTTAGTATTTGAAAATGAACTTACATTAGTTGAAAAATGTGTATTGTAAACTTTGGAGCAACCACTAAAATTTTTAAAAATAAGTGTAACTGATATGCTAAGACAGGAGATAACATAGAATCATATGCAATTCTCAACTAAAACTAGGGAAGTAAAAGTCTCTATCAATACATTATATCAACAGTGACTTCATTAAGGATGGTCTAAATACACCAAGTAAAAGACAAAATTTTTCAGAGTAGATAAAAAAGCAAAGTCAAGTTACATATTTTCGACAAGAACCTCACTTTAAATATAGAACTCAGGTAAGTTAAAAGTGAAGGGATGGGGGAAGATAGAGTATACTAGTATTAACAAAAAGAAGCCGTAGTAAATATATTAATTTCAGACCAAGTGGACTTCAAAAGAAATAAGAATATTATTACATAATACATTAATAATGATAAAGGGGTCAATTTTCTAAGAAGACATTATTTAAAACTTCTATACATCTAAATGATGTTAAATGTATAAGGCAAAACAGACATAACTGAAAGAGAAATAAACAAGTTCACTATTATTGTTGGAAATTTCAACAGATATAGATGACAGAAACAACATTATCAATGAACTTGATCTAAATGAGACACAATACCTTATCCAACAACAGAATGCACATTGTTCTGAAGCTCTAAAGCACTCAGAATATTCAAACAAATAACAAAAAGTAATGTAGAAATCAGTGAAAGTGAAAACAGTAAGCCAACAAAGAAATTGATGAAACCAAAAGCTAGTTCATTAACTGTATCAGGAAAACTGATAAATCTATATTATGGCTAACTAAGAATTGAAGAGAGTAGGCACACTGCAAATACTGTTCAATACTAATGATTCTATGGACATCAACAGTAATAATAAAAGTATACTGTGAACAATTCTTTGCCCATAAATTTGATAACTTAGATGATATAGAGCAATTTGTTGATACAGTCTACTAAAACTTATATAGAGGAAAAAGGTAACCTGAATAGCGCTACACCCATAAAAGAATTTTAGTAAGTATTAACTTATCTTCCCAAACCAAAAAAAAAAAAAAAAACAGTACCAGATGGCTTTACTCTTGAATTCTAGAAAATATTTAAGGAACAATAATACCATTTGCCCAATATGTCTTCCAGAAAACAGATGAAGGCAGCACTATCCTAGTATCAAAACCAGATTAAAAATATTATTAAAAAACTACAAATAACTCTCATGAATAGAAATGTAAAAGTTCTTAATAAAATATTAGCTAAACCAAATCCAACAAAGTATAAAAAGTTATACATTATAAGCAAGAAGAATTTACTAGAGGTGTACAAATGTTTAACATTTGAAAATTTAATACAATCCACTGTATCAACAGATTAAAGAAGAAAAATCATATGATCCTATCCATTGATGCAGGAAAAGTAGCTGACAGGATCCCATACCCATTCATGACAAAAATTCTCATCAAAATAGGCACAGAGGATGAATAGTGTTTCCTAAATATTCAAAGCCACTCAGAATCTCAGAATGTGACTTTATTTTGAAACAGGAGTCTTGCAGAAATATTCAGTCAAGTTAAAATGAGGTCATACTGGATTAGAGTAGGGCTAAATCCAATGACTGCTGTCTTTTATAAGAGAGAGATTTGTACAGAAGGAAGAAGGCCACCTGAGGACAGAGGCAGAGATTGGAGTGACACAGCTACAAACCAAGGATTGCCTGCAAGCATGAGAAACTAGGAAGAAGTAAAAACAGATTATTTCCTAGAGCTTTCAGAGGAAGGGTGGCCTTTCTAACTTTGATTTTGAACTTCGCCTCCAGACTGGTGGGAAAAAAAAAATTGATTTTTTATTTTTCTCCTAAAGCCCCTTGCTTTGTGGTAATTGTTACAGTATACATAAAAAATTAATACAGAGGAGGACTTCCTCAACTTGATAAAGACAACAGAAAATTTAGACCTAGCAACAATAAAAATGGTGAGAAATTAGATGTTTTTATCCTAAAATCAAGAATGGGCAACAATGTCCTTTCTTAATGCTCCCATTAAGCACTGTACTTTAATTCTGAGCTAGAGCAATGAGACAATAAAAATAAACACAAGACATACATATTAGAAAGGAAAAAATAAAAATGTTTTTATTCTCAGTTAACATGAATGTCTTTGTAGACAAAACACAAAACTCCACCAAAACAAAAAAAATTCTGCAATAAGCAAGTATAGCAAGGAAGCAGGTTACAAGTCCATTGCTTTCCTATATACTGGCAAACAAAACTGGAATTACAAATTAAAATAACAGGGTACCTGGGTGGCTCAGTCAGTTAAGCATCTGCTTTCAGTGCAGGTCATGATCCTAGGGTCCTGGAATTGAGCCCAGAGTTGGGCTTTCTGCTCAGGGGGGAGTCTGCTTCTTTCTCCTTCTACCCCTGACCCTACTTGTGCTCTGTCTCTCTCTAATAAATAAATAAGATCTTAAATAAAAATTAGAATAGCAAGAACACTTGAAATAACCCCCATGATATATTCCCACTCCATAAAATACCTAGGTATAAATATAACAAAAAAGTACAAAACCTATATGTGGAAGACTTTTTAAAACTGGCAAAAGAACTTAAACATACAAATAAACAGATATTCCATGTTCATGGACTAGAAGACTCAATATCATTATGATGTCAATTCTTCCCAAATTGATCTCTAGATTCAATGTAATCCCCATCAAAATCTTAGCAAGCTACTTTGCAGATATCAATGAAACGATTATAAAATATTTATGGACAGCCAAAAATCTAGGTACAGAAGTAATTTGATGAAAAAAGGATACTTTTCGACAATGGTGCTGATGCTGCAAGGAACTGGATGTCCATATGCAAACAAAGAATCAAACAAACAAAGAATAAAAAAAAAGAACCTAAACACAGACATGGCTCAGTTGTGGGCTCAGGTCATGATCCCAGGGTTCTAGGAAATCCCCCACAGGGCTCCCTGCTAAGCAGGGAATTTGCTTCTCCCTCTACTCCTCCCCACTTCCCCTAGATAAATTAAAAAAAAAAAAATTAACCCCAAATGGATTTAGACCTAAATGTAAACTACAAAATTATAAAAGGTTTAGAAGAAAACATCAGAGAAAATCTATGTGGCTTTGGGTAGCCAAACAACATATACAGTGGAAGTGAATAATTAGGTAAATGAATGGCAGATGGTAAGAAGTATACTTGCTCTGTTAGAGTGGGAGGGTATAGATAAGAAGAGAAGGCTGGAATAATTCATGAATTCATGTGGTAATGGATTATTAGACTTAGAGACATTATTTCCTCACTCTGTCAGCTACGGAAGCCTAAAAGTAACTACACCAAAGAGCGATGAACACACCTTCTGCCCAGATCTTGGTTCATGCTGATAATATGGATGCTCAATATAATGAGATGATAATGGCATTTCAGCTATATGGTCTTCCTCCCCAAAATTCCTAGCCCCAGTCTAATAATGAGAAAAATATCAGCTAGATTCCAGCAGAGGGACATGTATAAAATACCTGAGCTGTAATCAAAATTGTCAAGGTCATCAAAATCAAGGAATGTCTGAGAAAATCCACAGCCAAGAGAACCTAAAGAGACAAAATAACTAATGTAATGTGATATCCTGGGTGGGATCTTGGAGCAGAAAAGAGGACATTAAGTAAGATAAATCTAAATATTAAAATTTCAACTTTAGTAACCTTCACATAACAAATCTGGACTTACGTGAAGACAGACTTTATTCAAAAAGATTATTGCAATAGGGAGGTGGCCCAACTACCAGATCTGCAAGCCTCTCAAGGGCTTGCCAATGGGCTATAAGCAGTAAGGAAATTCAGTAATTTTTCTTCACCTTTGTTTCCCACATCATTAGTGCACTGGTTTATGATTCGCTATTTTTAAAAAATTTCTGTATCCTTAAGGCATTTGAGAGAAAATAGAGTTCTGTTCAGAGATCAACTGGAATGTTTAAGTAACTTGTTTTTCATATGGCACTTCTTTCATATATCCTAAATGTTTTTAAAATAGAAGGCAATAACATTAAATCAATAAAACCAGTTAGAGACTGAAGATGATCAGAATATCCCACTCCAAAATATGCCACGTGGTATTTGATTTTCTGAGAAGCCTCCATACTGCCCCTCCACAGTGACTGTTCCCACCAATATTGCATGAGAGTTCCTTTTTCTTCACAAACTCTCCAACACTTGTTATCTCTTCTGAGTATGTATATCCAAAGGAAATGAAATCAGGGTCTCAAAGAAATATTTTCTCTGTCATGTTCAAGGCAGCATTATTCACAACAGCCCAGATATGGAACAACCTACATGTCCACCACATCCACTGATGAATGAAAAAGGAAGATGTGGTGTGTATATTTCATTAGTAGTCAGCAAAATGTAAAGTAGCAAGATTAAGATAGAATTTTAAACCACAGATTAAGTAATTTCAGTTTGCTGTTGTATTAGTGAGTCCTCTTGCTCAACTATAGACTCTAAGAGTTAAAATCAGAAATAGGGCGCCTGGGTGGCTCAGTGGATTAAAGCCTCTGCCTTCAGATCAGGTCATGATCTCAGGGTCCTGGGATCGAGAGCCTGCGTCGGGCTCTCTGCTGGGCAGAAAGCCTGCTTCCTTCTCTCTCTCTGCCTGCCTCTCTCCCTACTTGTGATCTCTCTGCCTGCATCTCTGCCTACTTGTGATCTCTCTGTCAAATAAAAAAAAAAATCTTAAAAAAAATAAAATAAAATTAGAAATAAACAAAACTGCCTGATTCACGATGTAACTAAAAGCCATTGTGCTGATTTCTTATGGCACTTTGTTGAGGCATTGATGAAAATGTTTTAAAATGACCCAGAACCACCGGCCACCAGACTAGAAAAGCCTTGATAATAATGGGATGCCTAGAGCCCACACTCACACATCCCCTTCCCTGCCCAAGATCAGGGGCTAAACCAATTCTCATCTATGATTATACGCTCCTTACTTGCTCTCTTGCATGTAAACCCTCAACCTCTCCTTACAAAACTCTAGGCACCCATCTTTCCAGCAGAGAGGTTGGTTGTTAAGGCTTGAGACTGCCACCTCCCCTGGCTGCTGACACCCCAGATCAACTTCTCCCTTCCTCTTTCCAAACTGTCCTCTTGAGTTGGTTTCTCTTGTGACAAGTTTATCTGAGTTTGTTAGGCAACAGTGTTGACAAACCCAGCTAGGAGTTACTCTTTCAATTTGTCCCACTGCCTTAAGATTCCCTGGCAGGAAGCAGTTGGCCTGGTTGCAACAGGGCTTACCCGTTCCCTCTCCTGAGTAGCAGCTATGATAGACTGTTCAATAAAGTGCCTTTCATGATCACTCGGTAATCCTTAGACGAATAAGTACATGGTGCTCTCATGGACTTAAGAGGCAAACAAGTTTTCTGTTGGTTAAGAGGAGGCAAAAGATTACAATTAAAAATAACCATAACAAAATTTCACTTAATGCATCTCCTTGGGAGAACAATAGCTCCATCATTTATGTATAAGTTTGGTCATTTTTGAGATTATAATAGCCATAATTGATAGATACAGCTAAGAATGATGCAGCTTTAGTAGTTCATTTATGCATGTGTATGTGAGTGTACATGCACCTGCGTGCATGGGCTGATAGCTATAAGAATCGGAACCACTTGAACCTTCTCTCCACTGCTCAGGGTAGGCACTGAGAACTTCATGACTGTGATATTCTACTATATTCATCAGCATTGCTTTTCTTCTCTAGCAGTTTCTTGCCCCTGAAACTGTTACTGTTCATTATAGGAACTTCTAGAATGCTCCATCAACTTTTAAATGGAGTCAACAGACAGATCATACTCTAACATCATTTGAATGACTTACTTTAAAATCCTCTCCTTATGTTTCCACCAATTCCATAGTTAAGATCAAGTGCCCAGTCTCAATCAAGTCCACCCTCCTCCTATCATTGAAAGACCTTCCTTAGGGGCACCTGGGTGGCTCAGTTGGTTAAACGACTGCCTTTGGCTCAGGTCATGATCCCAGAGATCCGGAATGGAGCCCCACATCAGGCTCCCTGCTAGGCGGGAACCCTGCTTCTCTCTTTCTCACTCTCGCTGCTTGTGTTCCCTTTCTGGCTGTGTTTCTCTCTGTCAAATAAATAAAAAAATCTAAAAAAAGAAAAAGAAAAAGAAAAAAGAAAGACCTTCCTTAAACCAACCATACCATTCACAAGAAATGCAGATTATGCCTTTCTCTCTCCTCTTCCAGATAGTGCCAAATCTCTCCAGAGGTGATAGTCTCCCTCATCTCTGCTTTTAAATGCTTTTCTTTTTTAGTTCTGTGTTCCTCTCTAATGATAAGAACAGAGGAATTGAAATGTAGCTTAAGTAACATCTCCTTAAAATTTGAAGTCTGCTAATAAATACCTGAGACATGTAGACTGTGACATTCCTCAAGGAACTCATGGCCTCCTTAATGTTGATGTTTTATGTTGACTAAAAGCAACCTTATCTTGACAATAGCCAGACCTCCAAGGTATAGTAAACCTCACTTTCAGCAAGGAAAAAGAAATTCTTTAGACACTTCCATTATCTCTATTCCTCTCCCCCTCCACAAATGCCAAGTATATATTCAGTCACTTCCCACAATCCCATTGCAGCTCTCTCTGCCCATGAGTCCTGCCCCCATGGTTTAATAAATATACCTTTTTGCACCGTAAAATGTCTCAAGAATTCCTTCTTGCCCTTTGGGCTCGATGATCCCACAACACCTCTACTTGCTAGATGGGATGTGGCCCAAAATTCATGAATCATTTAACCAGGTCAAACAAATCATCAAATTTGCTGAGTTGAATTTTATTTTATAACAGATTTGATGGCAGCATCGGGATAAAGTAAACTTGTGATGGCATTTGGGGATAACAAGAAAACACAGGTGTAAGGGCACTGTGAAATTTTTGAGTTCATTGTCCCTCTCAACATTTCCAAGGGCCATTGCTAAGTTCTCTCTGTTTGAGCTCTGCTCTTTTTGTATTTGATCTACCTATCTAACTGGCTTTCTAGTCCAGGGCTAACAAATCAGTCTAGACTAACAAGAGGCTCTGACAGAGTGCCAGTCTCTAGCCCTGGGTTCAGTCCACAATAGAATCCCTTCTCCAGTTCCAGTGGGCAGTCTCCATTTATTGGAGTTTGCTGGTTTCATCCTTTCCCCATTTTCCCCTCTCTCCATTTCTAGTCCACAGTCCCCATTAAAGGAAGCTGCTGGTTTAGTCCACATTGGAATTGCTGGTGGATGTGCAGGGACTTCTCTTGGCTGGTCCACAGTGACATCTTTTGGTTACTGCCACTGTATTAATGTACCCGCATTTGTCTGTCTTGTTTTGTGTAAATCAGGCTTAGCTAATAGGATTCTTAAACTCTAAAAATTTAAGTGTAGCACCTTCTGGCATACTTACTTATTTTATATCTAAGAACTATGGTCCCAGAATCTATACAAATCTACAGGTTAGTTTTATATCTTACAGAACTTGACTTGTGTTAGGGAGTAAGAATTCCTGTCCCCTCAAAGGTCCTTCTAGTTGGACTAAGAATCAAATTGACATGAGACAGATTAACAAAAGAAAATCAAATTTAATTAGGCATACTTATGGGGACACCACATACATGGAAATTCCAAAGGCAGTCAGGCAAAATGAGTTACGAATGTCATCCTGAGCTAATGAGGGGTCGTGGTCTGGGATTTAAGAGGAAAGACATGCACTTCACAAGGTGATATGAAGCGGACTGCCTGTTTGGTAATTGGAAGTTTGCCCTATCATTCAGATGGGTCACTCAGATAAAATTTATCTCTGTTAATAACCTGTATTCTGGGAAAGATCCCTATTTTAGATTACTTTATGTGATTAAGGGAGAGACAAAAGTTTCTCCCCAACCCAAAGGGTCTCAGAGACCTTCAGGTCAAAATAATCCATATGCCTAAGTGGCACACTCGGGGCGGGGAGTGGGGCAGGGAAGGGAGGAGAAGGGAGTATCCTGAGCCCCTTGGTAACTGCCAAAATAAAACTAGACAGAAATGTGGGCTAACCCCATTTGTGGCTAGGGTCCCACTAAACTGCTGCCAGGATCAGGGAAATTACAAGCCAAAAAATACAATGACCAAGAGGGAACTTTGTAATTAGATAAGATCACTTAAGAAGTACACTTGAAAGTGTTTTCAAATTAAACAAAATGGGATACCTGCTGTAATTGGCAAGCAGAAGGCTCCACAAGGTTTCAATATTCTAAAACAGTTTCATTAAAAGATTCATTACAAATGGCTAATGAAAAATTGTAGATGTAGGGGGTACCTAAAACCAAAGACTGTAAGACTGACATAGCTCCTACTGCTCCTCTTTCAACTCTATCCTCCTTTAAGAACTCATTCTGCTAATTCTGTCTGAATTCTTTTTCTACTTTGAAAAGACGACATAACTGTAAACCAAAGTCCTCCTGAGTAGGGGACAGGTGGGCTAGGTAGGGAGAGATAAATAGGGGCTACGTGATCAGGTTCACAGAAATCCCCAAAATGTGGTGGTGCTGGGATACCAGAGATAAGGAGGCAAATTTGGAACACCCTGTCCTAGGCCCTAGGCATGTAGGGTGGGTCTTTATGATAATCACCTGTGACCAACAAAGAATAACCAGATCCTAAAAGGAAGTAAGCCTTTTTGTTTAAGGTGTTAAAAATAGAGATGTGAAAAGGATTTAAGTTCCCTGGTTAGCTTTCTATAAAAGACCAACTCTTACGGGCCCTCAGCTGGCAACCTTGTTGGGACCCTTCTCACTCTTGAGAGCCTTTTCTGTATCTTCACTTAATAAATTTCTATCGCTCTACTCACTCTCCTTCATCCGCGAGATTCATTCTTTGACACCCTAGCTCTCCAGCTTCACAAGTTAATGACCTTACAGATACCTCCATATCTCTCTTCAAAGGACAGCCTACATATGGCCCTCTCCCAGAGTTGATGAAAACTGAGGGATTTTTCTGGTAAACTGCTACATTATTTCCTTAAAACAGTGTAAGGGAAACTTGTAGATACCAGAACCTGCAAAAAAGAATCCTAGAAAATCTGGCAGAAGCCAGAAAAGGGTGAAAATTCTTAACAGATTAAGTTTTTCTGAATCTCTGTCAGCAGTGCCCACTAGAGAATAAAAAATAAAATTTCATATTGTTCCTTCCTTTCCTAATCCAAACTCATTGTAGTGGTCTTTTCTCTCCCAGAGGTAACTACTGCCTTCTTATTTGTCTCATATTACAAAATGGAGTTTGGCTTTCTGATTTACTGTTATTGGTTCTATCTTTTGGATATCTTTGGGAGTGACTCTGGATTTTAGGAATATTCTTTGTACCCTCTTTGAGGAATCTTATATCCAAGGAGGGTTATTCAATACTGCCAGAAGTATTCAAAATTAAAACTTGGTACCCAGAAAGGAAAAAAGGCAAGTTGAAGATAACGTAGTTGAATAGGTGGACCAACCTAAGATGTCTTTAAGTCACAACCCTATTCTTAAAAAAATTCAGACCAACTATCCTTTTTAAAAAAAAAAAAAAAAAAAGATTTTATTTATTTGACAGAGAGAAACACAGCTAGAGAGGGAACACAAGCAGGGGGAGTGAGAGAGGGAGAAGCAGGCTTCCCACTGAGCAGGGAGCCCGATGCGAGGCTTGATCACAGGTCTCCAGGATCATGACCTGAGCTGAAGGCAGTCGCTTAACCAACTGAGCCACCCAGGCGCCCCCTGAGCAACTATCCTTATCTCACAAATCTTTTGCAAAACAAAAGTCAGCTCTTGGGCGCCTGGGTGGCTCAGTTGGTTGGGCGACTGCCTTCGGCTCAGGTCATGATCCTGGAGACCCGGGATCGAGTCCCACATCGGGCTCCTTGCTCGGCGGGAAGCCTGCTTCTCCCTCTCTCACTCCCCCTGCGTGTGTTCCCTCTCTGGCTGTGTTTCTCTCTGTCAAATAAATAAAATCTTTAAAAAAAAAAAAAAAAAAAAAAAGTCAGCTCTAGAGGCAATTTAAAATTCATCTATTCTTTTACCAATCCCCAAACTTTCCTTGTTTATCTCCAAAGACATATGTTTTGGCCTTAGGAATCCAAAGTCCCTGGAGGAATTCACATTCTTTTTCTGTCCCTTGAAGTTATGCATCTTATCACATCCTATTTTTTTTTTAAAGATTCTATTTATTTTATTTGCGAGAGAGAGTGTGAGCAAGAGAGCAGGAGCAGGAGGGAGAGGGAGAAAGAGACTCCCACTGAACAGGGAATCAATGTGGGGCTCCATCTGAGGACCCTGAGACCATGATCTGAGCCCAAGGCAGACTTGGAAGGACTGAGCCATCCACTTGTCCCTTACCATGTCTTTAAAATGTAAACATAGCACACAATCACCTGGGACTAAAAGAAAGTGTGCGGGGGAAGAGGACTTTTTAAAGTACAAAACTACTTGTGGTGGCTCAGTCAGTTGGTTGGGTGTCTAACTCTTGATTTCCCCTCAGGTCATGATCTCAGGGTTGTGAAATCCAGCCCTGTGTGGGGCTCTACAGTGGGCTTGGAGCCTGCTTAAGATTCTTTCTCTCCCTCTGCCCCTCCCCACCACCTTTTGCCCTCTATAAATAAATAAATAAATAAATAAATAAATAAATAAATAAATAAATAAATAAATAAAATAAAATGAAAGATAAAAAAATATAAACTACTCAAAGTTCTTATGACCAAACTCTATCATAGCCTCCTTAAGATTAATCCAGGGACAAAGACACATCCTAAAACTGTTGTCCACAAATATTAGTAACTATAAGGCGCTTACATCAGTCTGTCATCATCGGTATGTCCATATCCATTTATGTTGTAAATGTAAGATATGGCTCTACCTCCTGATGATATTGCAAACCGAAGCAGTTAGGGGTCCTCAGTAAAAAAGAAAGAGAAGACATGCTTTCTTGACATAGCAGAAGTCATTTTAGGCCCCTGGCTATCCTGTGAAAGAATGTAAAAACAAACAGCGACTATCAGCCTATCTCCTGGCCTCAAACAATAAGGTCTGCCCTGAGCCAGCTAGTCCTGGCCTGTGACCGATCCCAAGATAATCCACCTGACCTTTATTGCCCACCCGCAAGTGCCCATGGACCTCTGTCCCACACCTTCCTTATATAACCCTAGAAGTATTTTCAGCACTTTGGAGACAGTCTTTGAGACATTAGTCTGTGGTCTTCCCAGTTGTTGGCCTCCCTGAAATAAATTCCTTTTTTGTTTTACCACTACTCTTCTCTCTGCCTTCGGATTTCCTCAGCAGCAAGTGGCCCAACCCAGTCTGTTTGGAAGCCCAGAGATAGGCTGCACCTATACCCCACCCACCACGTTACAAAAGAGCCCTATTTAGTTGGTTTAAAGCAAGAGCTTTCAAGAATTGGGCATTCTAAAACTAACCCAAATGTTTTTCAAATTTATGTGATCTGGGAAAAATTCTACATGAAAGCTAGTTTAATGTTGATGGTTTAATTAAAACAGGCATGCCTTTAGAGTTACTGGCATTAAGGATGGTTTAATTAAAACAGGCATGCCTTTAGAGTTACTGGCATTAAGTATAAAACCTTTTTTTAAACATTTTATTTATTTATTTGAGAGAGAGAGAGAGAGAGAGAGCACAGCAGGGTGGGGAAGTGGCAGAGAGAGAGGGAGAGGGAGAAGCAGGTTCCCAGCTAAGCAGGGAGTCAATAGGGGGCTGGATCCCAGGACGAGGACCATGAATTGAGCTGAAGGCAGATGCTTAACTGACCGAGCCACCCAGGTACCCCTGAAGCATTTTTTTTTTTTTTTTTTACTTTGGTTTACTAGCCAGGTAAATTGATGTTATCTCTTTCTTACAAGATGTGCCAACAGAAAAAGAATAGCTTGGGATAATAGCTGATTTTGTCTAGTTTTAATAGACTTTTTGTGGGTAATCTAAACACAACTATTAAAAACATATATATTAAATACATATAAATAAAGAAGATAAAAGGTTATAAATGAACTGTTCAGGAATATTTATGTCTACTTAAATAGCTTTCCCCAAATCTTTTTGGTAACCTGAATTTTAGTTTTGTTGAGTTAGGTTGAATGGTGAGTGAAGTTAAATTTATTAACTATCTAGATCATTCCCAAACACAACAAACAGTGAAACACTAAATGTTAAACATAGGTTTATCTACTTTTGGCTTCTTATTATAGAAAGAATTTTAAAATATTTGGATTTTTTTATGCTACATTAGTTGTAAAAATGAAGAAGGCATCTGCTTCTAAAATTATGAAATACACTCATAAATCTTACAATTTTAAAAATCCTGATTTAACATTGTAGTTCACAATTACAGCTATTTAATTTTCACTAGAAATTAAGGTTTCTAAGAGTTAAGAATTCTAATAAAAGTAATTAAGACCACTGGGAATAATAAGGGAAACAGTTCTGTATATAAGAAAAGTAAGATGCATGTAGTTTTTGGTAAGAAAAAAAAAAGTAGAAAAATGAAAATACATTTTTGTTGAGAGAAAAGAAAGTAATTTTGCCCTAAAGTGAGGCTGGTTTTTAAAGAGGGAACACTTGGGATAAAATCTTAATATAAAAAAGAGAGTTGTAAAAGGATTGTGGAAAAGGAATATTTGGAAAGAAATTTGAATATATGAACAAGATGGTTTTCCTACAAAGGCAACAGCAGTAGAATCTATAAAGACTGTGGCACATGTAAGTGAAGTCCATTCTGCTTCAGAGGAAAATGGTCGCTGTTGCCAGACTTTTGCTCTCCTAATGTCCTTGCAACAAGGCAACAGTCTGCTCCTAAATCAGATAAATTAAGACTGTAAACAATGGCTGTACATTAAACGGTCAAGGGTGTAGGAAACCCAAATTGGTTGGCTAGTTCTCTGACTCCCTGGCAATCCCATCTGCCAGTTTTTACATTCCTTCACCATGGTACATTTAAGATGATTCAAATTATAGAGAACGGTGGGGCAACCTCTATAAAATTTCAAAAAGTCTATCAGCAACGTCTGACTTGTGAGGTCCATAATTCTGGAAAAAGCTACTTTTGTTCCCAATGGCTACAGACCTTCCTCTGGACCCTTTGAACATTGGCAGCTAGATAGACTTCATTCAGCTGCCAACAATTATGAGTTATTAATATGTTTGTGTTACTATATATGTGTTTTCCAGATGATCTGAAGTTTTCTCCTACTGCAAAACTGATGTCCCCACACGAGGGAACAAAACACAAAAAACAAGTTAAGAAGTGTTTTTCCACTTGGGGTATACTTTCCGTGATCTCCATTGATCAAAGTATCCACTTCACTGAACAAATCATATGAGCCTTAACAAAAACTCTATAAACCTTTTAAAATTCTAGCAACATGCAAGCTTCTGCTCTATACTTGTTACCGCATGCTAGTATGAACAGCTGTTGTAAGTTTCTAATGTCATATGCTCAAGCCTATCACCAATAGGGTAAAAGAAACAAAAACAAAAACAAAACTCTTCATGGATGTCAAGTCAAAGAACCTTGCTGGTTACAGTGTAGAGCCTGGTGATTGGGCATTCTGGAAATGTGAACTGAGGAAGAGAGCCTTCCAGCTCCATGAAAGAGGATCTTACCAAGTATTCCTGACCATTAACAATACTACACAACTAGAAGGTATTGAGGTATTGAGTATACATCACACAGCTGAGAAAGGCTCTACCTGACTTCTGGTCCTATACAGATGCTGGAATCATCTAAATCAGATTGATGAGTGTAGAGAGCAGGATGGAATTACTCATGTCAAGCAGTGACTCATGTTAAGTAGTGCCGTAATCAGCGAAAGGCACTGCAGCTCAGACCAGATATCACCAAACCAGCACACACTGACAATGTCCAGAACTAAAAACAAGCAGAACCAGAAGGGACCTACAAAGATCCTGGACTGATTGAACTCCTTTAAAAGGGGAGGACTTTTGCAGCAAATTGTCAGACTCTCCAGACACTGACTCTTCCACATCTGATCACATCAGAAAAGTAACTTCCCTTGAAGGCTCTGTCCAACTGATCATTGAGCATAACAGAGCTTTTCCACTGCTTAAACATAATACAGTAAACACCAAGAGCTGACCCTGACCGACTGAGCGCTCAACTCAAACTGTGTGCTCCTGGATTGACTTCAAGTTCCACTTTTTCACTTCTTACCTTCTATTGTATCTTGTTTGTTGTGTGACTTTGTACTGTATTTTGTCTTTATGACATGTATGAAGCCATGTTACATGTGTAGTGAAATGTCACTGACTTTGGAATCCTGAACGTGCTTTATAGTTATGTTAACCTTATTTTATGAATGAATAAAGTTGACACTGTGAACAGATGCAACTCATGTATGTACCTTTATTGCTTGCTCAGAACAACAAGGGGGAGAAATAGCTGATTTTGAGGAAGACTGCTTCCACCAAAACAATAGATGAAAACTCCATAGTTCAAATGTAACATTGTCCTTCTTTTCATTTTTTCTACTCCTTCATTGGCCTGGAAAGACAATACTGCGATCTTTATCTCCTGGGCCATTGCTAAGGGGCGGGGGGGTTGGCAAACTGAAATTTAGAATAACTCTTTTTTTTTTTTTTTTTAAGATTTTATTTATTTAACAGAGAGAAATATAGCCAGAGAGGGAACACAAGCAGGGGGAGTGAGAGAGGGAGAAGCAGGCCTCCTGCCGAGCAAGTAGCCCGATGTGGGACTCGATCCCGGGTCTCCGGGATCATGACCTGAGCCGAAGGCAGTCGCTTAACCAACTGAGCCACCCAGGCACCCTAGAATAACTCTTTATTTCAGACTGGGAGAAAAACCTGCATCCAAAATGTTTCACAAACAAAATAAGGTATCTCATTGGTTGATTCCCCTGAATTTACATTGTAAGCTAAAAAGAACCTGCCCAGAGACATTCATAATTGAGGATTCACTCCTCTTGGCAGGTCACTACTTACTGGGTTAGTTATAAAAGCAAATGAGACTATGATCATGAACTTCTTAATTCTTAAAGTTACTGCAGAATCTGCTGCTAAAGCAATAGTTGTCCAACAAGAATGCTTACACTCTCTGGCTAAAGCTGGTCTTGATAATGAGGCAGAAACTCCTGGGCTCCAGCCCTGCCCTACTTGCTGTTCCCCACTGCTCCACACTGAGCCTAGAAAAGACCAAATGGCCATTCTGGGCCCCAGCCTTGCTCTATCTGCTGTTCCCACTGCTCCCCCCTGAGACAGAAAAAGACCAAATGGATGACCCATTTTGGTTAAGAAAAGAAAAACAACAAATTCCCCAGGATGATTTAGCACTCTCCTCTGGTGCTTCCCTGTGGATTATACCTCCTATAGATTATACCTCTGAATGAAGAGGGCCAATCAGCTATCAGAGACCACAAAAAATACCGTTACCATCCCCCATCACCTGTAACCATAAAAACTCCCCCCTAACCTTGCCAGTCGCTCAGTCTTTGTGGAATCATCCCACTGAGCCTGCCGGCATAATAAAGCTATGTTCTCCCTGATTTCCATGTGCCACTTGAGTTTCCTCGGTCGCCTCGGACTTTTCTGCAACAATAAGAGTTCTTGATCATCTTTTAGCCAGGCCAGGAGGTATCTGTGCTATGGCTAACACCACCTGATGTACCTGGATTAATACTTTTGGGAAAGTTGAAACTCAATTATATAAGATCACAAAACAAGCTGCTTGCCCTAAAAAGGTGACTCCTTCCACATGGACTTTCTTTGACTTACTTGATTTTGATTGATTTGGGTCTTGGGGACCTTGGTTTCAAAGTGCTCTCCAAACACTAGAAATCATCCTGCCTAGAGTAATCATAATAATCTCCCTGGTGCGTTAAATTCTCTCAAAGACTTTAAGTGTACGTTTGTAGCCGCTAACTACCACACAAACTATTTCCCTAAGACTGGAACTCAAAAAAGGAACAAGGAGGATTGGCTGATGTAAGGAATGTAAACCTGAAGCCTTAGCCTGTAAATATAATAGAGGGTAAGCAAAACCATCACAACCTGTGGCTACCATGCAAGGGATCAAGAAAAGCCACAAGAACTACAGAGGGAAAGTAAGAGTGGCACTAACCCCTTCAATTTTGATCACACTTCAGTTAAGCTGAGAGTCTGATCAAAAGGGGAGGCCCAAAATGGAGTCACTCAGGTTAAGGCGCCCACATCAGTAAACCAAGACTTTAAATCCTACCTGCAGTTGCAACGCCCCAGGAATGTAAACTTAAAGCAATAGGAACTTTCCTGGTCAATAGTAGGAAATTTACTGATAGAATACTTCCTCTCTCAGGGGCACCCGGGTGGCTCAGTCCCTTAAGCGTCTGCCTTCAGCTTGGGTCATGATCCCTGAATCCTGGGATCCAGTCCCATTTCACTCTTTCTCTGTCCCTCTCTCAGCTTGTTCTTTCTCTGTCAAATAAATAAATAAAACCTTAAAAAAAAGGATATTTCTTCTCTCCTCAGGAAGGTAATCTGAGGAGAATGGCCTCCTTGCTAATAAATTCTTTTCTTCCTGTCTCTCTTCTTATTCTTCTAAATGGTCTCCCTCTGCCCTTAAAAACCTTTCTTTTATTTAGTTCAGCAGAGCTCCCCTCTACTTGCTAGATCAGGCGTGAAATGCCCCAAATTCGGAGACCCCCCAAAGACAACCACCAGAGTCCAGAGTCAAAGCCAAAGGACAGGGGTCGTTTATTGCAAGTTCAAACCTGGACCTCTGCACACTCGATACCGGTGCCAGTAAGAGGCCCAGTGCAGCAGATTTTACAGCTTTTTATAGGTACAAACAAATTCGGGACTTTTCACGGTACTTGGACTCTTATTGGCTGACATTTAAATTTGAACACCAGCATGATCTGATTGGTTCCCGCGCTTATTAACCGAAACCACAGAGGGGCACTTCCTGGAGCCAAATGGCCATTATCTCTTGTTCTCAGATCTGAAGGCACGGAGAGGGGCTGTGTGATTACAGGGTGGCTATAGGAGGCTGCTAGTGTTTCTCCACTTTCTTAGGGTCTAGCAAGCGAGTGTACAGAAGCCAGGTGGCTGTTAAAATGGTCCTTAATTTTATTTTTCACGCTCCTCAAGGCGCTACCTGAGTCCTAAATTGTTTGATAAGCCAATTAGATCTCGAATCTACTCAGTTAAAGTTTGTTTTTAATATATATATAATGGCATTTTATCAGGTGTTTAATCATAATGATTTATTTAAAAAAATTATCTCCATGGGTGCTGTAGGGGCACAAAAATGTTCTCTTCTTCCTTTCTCGGTTCTGTGGCTGTTCTAATTAAATTGATATAAGATAGATTAACAGGAGAAAAACAAAAGTAATAACATGTATATTTCCTGTACAATGGGAAAAACCCTGGAAAACTGACTAACTCCTTAAAAAAGCTGAAGCTATTTCCTTCAGCTAAAGACAGCTGTCTTTCCTTCAGCTAAAGACAAAAAAAGATGTTAGGGCCTGGGGGGAGGGGATCTGTTAAGGGAGGTTTTCAGACAAAGCACAGCAGACAGAGGTAAGATTGTTAGGCTGACTTAAGTAATAATGTCCTCTCCAGAATGTCTTCTCCACTGATCACTTTCTAGAGATTTTGAGTTTTCCCCTCTTCCTGGTATGACAAGGGAGGCGCCCTAACAAATAGAGATTTCCCTTATAAATGCAAATGTTTCTTACAAAAGGGTAAATCTGCTTTCAGAGCTTCATCTTTGTCTGCTGTTTCTTAAAAATAACCAGTTTGAAATAATCAACTTGCCAGAAAGGCCCATGTTTTGGGGTAATATACTTTGTTCCCCTTCTGGTACATAATTTTAAATGACTGGCCAACAAGTTATAATGTAAATAAGCCTTTACACTTACAAAAGTTTTCTAATACAATCCTTGTATTGATTGGATCTATTTTTAAAAATAGAAGCATAGCAAACAGCCATTCCACCTCCAGGAGTGCTTTTATCATAGGGGAAATGGAGTGAATAAATTCACAAATGGTATTCACAGAAATATGGTAGGAGGTTTGGGGATTAGAAGCAGGAGGCTTACGTTTATCACTGGCAATTAGTAGGCATTGTGCATTGAGGGTATGGAGTTAATGCCTTTTTGTTCTCAGGAAATTACAGCTCAGAAGGAATGCTGGCACTTTGGGTTTGCTAATCTGTATGGTTTTGTGTGTGCCACTCTTTCAGCCACAATCAAATAATCATTTCCTCTTGTTTGTCTTCATTCACTTCCTGCCTCCTCGGATTTAACTATCAAATGTCCCTTGGTTGTGACCAGAGGTTCTTCAACAAAAGCCCCATAGTTCCCGACATCATTACTCTTTTGTAAAAAGCAATACTTGGGTAGACACTAAAGTAAAGAGTTTGAGTAGCATTCACTTTAGTGTACAGGTATTCTTTATACTATATGTCAGATCTCATGCCAATATAAAATCATAAAGGGATTTAGGAAAACAGGAGCTGTGAACAAAAAATTCCATTGCGAATAATAATATTCTTTTCACACTTCATCAAATCCCAAACCTTCATTTGGTTTTAGTTTTTATGTTTACTTGTTTCAAAGCAACCTATAAAATATAAAGGTATAGCTACCTATCTATTTATGTCTTTATTTATCATTTTAAAATTCCTGTGTTTGTTAAGGCTTTTTGTTGGTAGCAAGGCTTTTGTTCTACAAATACCACCTCATACCAAGTCACAGTCTCTCCCAAGACAACAATCTAGAAAGCAAAGCAGAGAGGGGTGCATTTTAAAGGTGGTGTGTAGGAGGTATTAGAACAAATCCTGTTATACATGAACAGAATTTTTGCACATAACTCCCTCGCAGTTCTTCAAAAATGTACCCTTTCATATAAAAATATCTGTCTGGAAGCTAACAAACCAGAACTTTTTCTTTCTTTTTTTTTTTTTTTTGGCCTCTTTAGGTGTCGTCTTTCCTATGCAATTCAAATTAACCTTCTGAATTACTCACCCCACCCCCAAATCTGCAATAGTCCCAATTGTGTGTATGTGTTCAGGGGTTCAGAATATGCCACCCCAAAATATGCCAATTAGGCATATTGATAAATTTGAGCTGAAGACACTACAGGAGAAACAACAGATGCAGGAAGGGCTCTCTGACACCTCACCCCCCTTTCTACCTACAAGTAGGTTATAAAATTTCCCATAAGAAAGGTGCTCTTCTCATATGAGGAAGAAAAGAACATTCTTATACCAAGGATGGGGAGTCAACGCTGAGGTGGAGCTGTACAAACAAACGTTCTAAAATGACCCCAATCGTCCCTAGTTACTTTCTCACAATTTATCTCCCTAGGAGTTGAATGCCCTTTCCCCTTGTTAGTATTCTAGAATTTTATCATTCTTTGGTAAACAGGTATATAAGCTTTTAGTCCCAGCTGTTTTCTTGGTTTTTGTATTTCTTTTGAAAACTCTGGGTACATGTCCAAAAGTTAAATAAAATATGTATAATTTTTTAAAGATTTATTTATTTATTATTTGACAGAGAGAAACACAGCTAGAGAGGGAACACAAGCAGGGGGAGTGAGAGAGGGAGAAGCAGGCTTCCCGCTGAGCAGGGAGCCCCATACAGGGCTCGATCCTGGGACTCCGGGATCATGACCTGAGCCGAAGGCAGTCGCTTAATCAACTGAGCCACCCAGGCGCCCATAATGTGTATAATTTTTTTCCATTAATCTGTCAGTTTGGTCCATAGGCTGCAATTACAGAACCTAAGAAGGTAGAGAAAATGTCTTTTTTCTTCCCGTACATTTATTATGAAAAGGGTAGAAGATCACTGGCTGGGATACCTTGTTCACTTTGGATACTACAGCTGACATCTTGGGGACACCTGAGAAAAGTCAGCAAAAAGCAAGAATTCTTACCATTTTTTTCTCCCAGATCTCTGCCTGGAGGAACCAGTCAAGTGAGGATGCTAAGACTCTCTCCTTGTCTTTTTCCTTTCCTTTCCTTGTGTTCTTTGTTTTGAGTATTCTGTTGTTGTTTTTTTTTTTTTTTTTTTAAGATTTTATTTATTTGACAGAGAGAAACACAGCAAGAGAGGGAACACAAGCAGGGGGAGTGAGAGAGAGAGAAGCAGGCTTCCCGTCGAGCAGGGAGCCTGATGTGGGACTTAATCCCAGGTCTCTGGGATCATGACCTGAGCCGAAGGCAGTCGCTTAACCAACTGAGCCACCCAGGCGCCCCTTGAGTATTCTGGTTTTAATGCATCCTTTACCTCCCAGAAATGGCCACAACTTTTCTTTGTTTCTGTCTTTTGTGACATTTTTCACATGGAGGACAATGAAAGGGTAGAATACAGGCATGAACCTTACAAGCCTATTGTTTAAGTTGGGTTCTCACAGACAAGTAAGTTAATGGTTCTCACTGGATCAGAGTCTGGACAAACTTTACTGTGGATCAGTAATAAAAACAAACAAACCAAACACACACACACCCAAAACCCTGGATGAAATTCTCTTTTCATTTCACTGTGTCCTGAGAACTTGGCTTACAACCAGGTTTCTGCCAGACAGAAGGCAGAGATCACAGAGCCTGCATTAGTTAGACGTGAAATGTGCTAGTAACATTTTCTGATTATGCCACCTCTCAAGTTTAGTAAGGGGTCTCAGCCCATAAATGGTCTTTGTCATCTTCACTCTGTTGCCTCTATGATTACTGGGAAACTCTCACAGAAGTATTGGCTCCCAGTGTCACAGATTAGCAGGTCTGATTGTGCAGATGCTGAAGGCACCAAAGGCAAATCCCCCTAAGATAAGCCACTTTGGCATGAAGATTATTTTGAGCTAAAAATCAATCAAAACCCACTAATTCTAGGGCACCTGAGTGGCTCAGTTGGTTAAGCCACTGCCTTTGGCTCAGGTCATGATCCCAGAGACCCGGGATCGAGTCCCACATTGGGCTCCCTCCTCTGCGGGAAGCCTGCTTCTCCCTTTCTCACTCACGCTGCTTGTGTTCCCTCTCTGGCTGTGTTTCTCTCTGTAAAATAAATAAAATCTTTAAAAAAAAAAACAAAAAAAAACCCCCAAAAATCAAAACCCACTAATTCTGGAAAAAGCTCTTTACTTCCCCCCAAACTACCTAAAAAATAAACAAACAACAAAACAACAACTGTTAGAGGACCTGCTTCAAGGAGAGAGCCATCAACTTCATTATACTATGAATCAGGTATAGTAGACATGGACTCTTCTAACAAGAATAAGAAATAGAAATAAGACTTAGAACAAAAGTTAAAATCTACAACCATAGTAAATTTCGCTTCTCTACCCTCTTATAGTCCCATTTTCCCCAGCTCCCTATCCCTGACCCCCAAGAAGATCTTTTCAATCTCTGGACACCTAGCTCAATCCTCCTCCCCATAATCCAGCCCTACCCCCTCAACAAATTCTTTTAATCCCTAAAACTCTTAACTTTCTCAGAAAATCCATTAAATACCCTCTGACTGCTTTCCCTGCAAAAATTACAGAAAGCATTCCAATTTGATCCCCAGGCCTGGCTGTGTATATAGGTTACTTATGTAAATGCTTGTGTCCAGAAAATAACGTTAGCAGAGGCCCAAGGCCATGCAACAGGGTTCATTTTGTTGTTTCTTATAATTCCACTCACTTGCCACATACCTATAATCAGACCCCATCAGCTTAAGGCCATCCTCTTCAATGACCTCTGGGAATGTATCCTGGATCCCCTCTGTAAATAATTCATGTAACTTGGACAGCAAGAGATCTTGTAAAATGTCACTTGGACATCAGCAGATCTTGTAAATCACAAGACCTTTTATCTCTACTTTTGGAAGATCCAAACAAATCTAGAAAGAAATTAGAAAAATCAGTGGCCATTCACAGCATAGTGGCCATTCACTCATAGTGAATTCAACTGGCTACTAAAGGGTATTCTTCCTACCCATGATTATACCATAGTTACAAGACAAGCCAGATAGCCCCTGGGGAAACTCTTATCCCCCAATACAGGAAAAAAAAAAAAAAAATGGCTAGAAGTTCTCCCAAACTTTCCACCAAAAGATCAGGAAATGGATCTTCTGGATGCCAATATTCAAGGCCTGATGGAAACAACGGTAGATGCCTTCCCCTCCAGGTAAATGGGTCTAAGGTTGAATTGTACATTCAGAAAGAAGGGGAATATCCCACGGCCTTTGTGGAATGCTTTTATATAGACTTTCCAAAGGCGCACTGTATTAAACCCCGAAGTCTGAGAACACAGAAATCTTTTAATTTCTGTCTTACTAAGAAATTGATTCTCTGGTATAAAAAGTGAAATCCAGAATGGGGTGGTGTTGTACAGGAAACTCTCTCATTGTTACTAGTAAAGCTGCTATCTAATATTGTGAAGATAGGCTGCAGGAAATCAGGAGGAAGAGGGATTAAAATCATAGACCTTGTCTTGTAAATTGAGTCTTTAAAAAACAAAAGCATGGCTCTAAGCATAACTCAATACCCATCCATCTTTTTGCCAACCACAGAGCCTCCCCTACTCATCTCAAGATGTATGATATTGTAAAAGGTCAGGACTTAGGAAAAAACAACTGTTCTGTACTTAAAAGAAAGGAAAACTTAAATCAAACTCCCTAGATCCCAGCAACTTTAGAAGTCTGCTTTTCCCTTTTGCCGGACAATTCCCCATCAATTGATGGTGTCGGGCAATCCTCAGTTGTACCTCAAAACTTGAAGGGCTGCTGTAAAGGCCCCATCCTCCAGGATGTAAAAGCAGACCCACATCCTGTTATCTGAGCCCAGCAACCGGCAGTTACCCAACCCCACCCAGGCCCCAAGGACCCCGCGCATGCAGCTTGTCATGTACCTCTTGCTAGCCCAAATTAGGACATATACCCCCCTGTAAAAACGATTGGTAAAAGTACGTGATTTGTCGTGAAATGATTGGCTGCCAGCGTGCAGACCTTGCTGTGGTATTTTAAACTAATTGGCTGTCAATGCGCGGGCTTTGCTGTAACGGACAATGTAGTTCTATATAAGGTCACCCCCGGGAAAGCTCGGGGCTCTCAGCCGACTGGTTTGGGGTCAGGCTGTGAGCCCGAGCATGCTCGAATAAACCCTTTGCTTTTGCACGGAACAGGTCTCTCAGAGTTTTCCTTGATAGGTGCAGCGTTCCAAGGCTCCCAGGTGACTGCCCTCTTGGGCAGTCGACTCTTACAAACTCACTATTAAACTTTAAACAGAGAATCAAGAATTGTACTTCTTAATTGACACTAGTACAACTTTCTCTACCATTGGTTTAAGGATCTACCTCTGCCTATCATTTCTAATTCTGTTCAAGCTCTCAGAGTCCCTATGAAACCTACTTTATCGTCCATATCTAAGACCACCCCAGTACCCATAGGCTCTCTTAGCTCCTACCATACAGTTCTAATTTCTGCCTCCTTATCAGCAAACCTTTCAGGTAAGGCCTTGTTATATAAATTTAATGCCACCATACAATATTATAAGTGTTTTTATTTCCCCGTCCAAGTCTTCTCAGACCAAATCTCATACTTCCTATTTCCTTAATGAAAACCTACCTTAATTCAAAATCCTCTGAAGAAGATGTAACCTTAAAAGTGGTCCTAATTAGTCTCTGGGGCTCACATGCAAATGAGGTTGGATTGCTACTGAGTGTAGAACTTGTACACATTTTCTGGAAACCTGTCCCATCAGTATCTCAATACCCTCTTTCTCAAGAAGCAGAATGGGGAATTGAATCCATAATAGCCTTTCTTTACAGCACAGTATAATTTTTTGTTTTTATTTTTTTTAGAGCACAGGGTTCTTATCCTTACTTGCAACCCTGTAATATCTCAATCTTACTAGTAGTGAAAAAGGGAAATTTTATTCAGAGGGGAACCAGATCTATTGATTTGTGCAAGATTTAGGAGCCATAAATGCTTTTGTAATTCTTTGTTACACTATAGTCCCTAATACAACTAGTGTTCCTACTTCAGCTTCTGCTGACATAGCCTGATTTATATAGTAATTGACTCTTGCTCAGCTTCCTAATTCCATTGCCCCCTGACTCACAATTTCTCTTCACATTTATATTTACAGGAACACTACATGGACTTGCATAATAGCTCAGGGATACTGTAAGTCCCCCTCAATATTTTCCCAAGTTCTTAAAACCAACTTAGACTTTGTAGTCTTTACCCTAGGCTTCACTATTATTCAGTCTATCAATGAAGTCTTTCTAAACTCCAACAAGCCTTCCAATCTAAAGTTCAGTGGGTAAAGATGACTGTTAGGCATTTAGAACATGAAATATCTCAGGGCATTCAAAATTCACACCAAAATACTTTGAGTCAATTTTGTCCCTATGGCTCACCAAAACAAAAAAGCAGCTTTGTAAATTTCTAGGGGAGTTGCTACTTTTGCCAATGGATTCCGAATTTTGCTTCCCTTGCTAAATCTTGCCACATACCTACCTCAGAGCCTATTTCTTGACCTTTGGCATTGGCACTGATGTCCTTTGAAGCCTTAAAATTAGCACTGTCCATACCCCTGGGTCTCAGGTTATTCAATTTTGACAAACATTTTCATCTATATCACCATAAAAGTAATGGAATTGCTGGAAATATTCTAAGACAAGCTTTGACTTCTCAGATATACCCTATGGCAGATTTCTCATGTCAGTTAGACACTGTGGCATCAGCCATGCCCTCATGCCTGTGTGCTATAGCCACAGCTGCCACTCTGATCGAGAAAGCCATCACTCCCATTCAGCTCTACGTTCCCCATGCTGTTTCTGCTCTTTTACAGGTTCATAAGACACAGGGCCTCTCTACATAGAGGCAGAAACCACATATGAACAATCCCTATTAACCAACCCCTCTATTCTCTTCCATTGTTGTAACACTTTACATCTAGCTACTCTATTATTTCTCCCTGGTGATGCAGAGCCTCATGCCATTCCAAGACTACCTGCAATAGAGAAATGATTTCAAAGCCACAAGAAGATCTCTTAGATATCACTTTAGGCAACCTGAATTTAGTTCAATTTTAGAATGGCTCTTTTAGGGGCGCCTGGGTGGCTCAGTTGGTTAAGTGACTGCCTTTGGCTCAGGTCATGATCCTGGAGACCCCGGATCGAGTCCCACATCGGGCTCCCTGCTTGGCGGGAAGCCTGCTTCTCCCTCTCTCACTCCCCCTGCTTGTGTTCCCTCTCTCGCTGTGTTTCTCTCTGTCAAATAAATAAATAAAATCTTAAAAAAAAAAAAAAAAAAAGAATGGCTCCTTTAAACAAAATCCCAGGAAGATAAAATTGGTTAAACCATAGTTTCCCCACATTAAATACTGAAGATGTACTCTTCATTCACTGTAATGTCAGCCCAAGCCATTGAACTCTTAGCTTCTACAACAGTTTGCACATTGGCAAAAGGGAAAAGTGTCACCATTTATCATGACTCCAGGTACGCTTTTGGAGTCTACTACACTGCTGGCACAATCTGGAAATTCTGTGGATTCTTAACTGCTGTGGACACTACGATTGCCAGTAAGCATATAATTATTACTCTATTACAGTCTATTCATCTTGCTACAAAAATTACTAATGTTCATGGTCCAGCCCGTATTAAGGAGACCCATACTGTATGAATGGGAACAGTAGGGCTGACAAGACTGCTAAATACAGATCTGAAAATGGGCCCACATATCCAATTTATAAACATGCTTTTATCCCTGTATGATGTTATCAATGATCAGGGAAATACCCTGTAATCTGAAAAAGATAAACTAATGTAAAAGAGTGCTAAACATTTAGCAGGTAGAGTATATATTGGATCAAATGGACTTCCTATACCTTTTTTCTTTGAACCACCAGATGGGACATCTGTGTAGATTAGGAACATTAAGGAATAAAAAGAAAATTTGTCCTCCGAGGCCCACTCTGAACCCAGCAGGACTCCAAATGGATTTTATAGATTTACCACCAGCTTTAGGCTATTTCTACTATTTGGTTATTGCCTATATGATTAGTGAACAGATTGAATGCTATCCAATTAGACATATTGATGCCACAACATTGGTAAAGAAATTAATAACTGACTTTTTTTTTTGTTTTGGCATTCCTTTGTGGTCAGACCAAATAACTCATTTTTATAGCAGAAACAAAGTACTTGCTTATAAAAACTCCGAGGTACTCTATCACAACTCTATACATCACACAAGTCTCAATTATAAAGGCAAATAGAATATAAAATCTAGGCAAAAAAGGACATTAGAAGAATCTCTCAATAAATTACTTAAATGACCAGAAGCATTATCTCTGTCCTTTATAAAAATCCAGAATACTCTAAATAGGAGATATGGATTAACTCCTTTTGAAATAGTTTTCCATCACCCTCTGCCTATTAGTTTTCAGTCTGAGATTGAATGAACATTGTGGGGACTTAAGTGAACAATTAATGCTATGATTAGTTATATAAAAGAACTAACTAATATACTTACAGCAAGTCATCAACAGGTAAAAAAGCAAGGCGTCCACTGACTGACAAGTCCTACTATCCTTTTCAACCAGGAGACTGGGTGTACATTAAGATTTTTAGAAGAAAGCATAAACTGTCAACTTATAAAATACTATCCTACACTGCCATCAAAATTAAAAAACAAAACAAAACAAAACAACCTCTGGGATTAATGGAGCCACACTGCGCTAGACCCAGATCATTTCTCCTATGTTGTAGTATTTTCTAAAATACATGTATACATACATATATAGATAAGCATTTGCAAATCCATATATTTTAGAAATTCATAAGAAAACATTTTCTTTTTGAAATCCCTTTGAGCTATTAAGACCTTTAACTCTGATGTCAATCAGTTTAATCTTTTGCAAGCTGAGTCAGAGAGGAAATACACTTGGAAATATCTGTCAAAATATTTTAGTTTAAAAAATAAAGGCAATTAAAATATCAGAGCACATTTGTAGGATAGTTCACAAGCCATAGGGTATGTGTTCAAGACAGCAGGATTCAGCATTGGAAAAGAATGATCTAGATAAGATTTTAAAATTTTGTGTAATATTGTTAGTGTGAAAGAATAATCCAGTGATATTAACAGTAAATGAATAAAGTATTTGCCAGCTATATAACCAAAGAGGAAATATATCCCTATAGCAATACAACTAGTGATACAAACTTGTGTAACCAACATTTAATCCAAATACAGACCTGTAAGTATGAGACATATTATAAATTAAAATTAGCTTTGCTATGATGAAATGACTGAGGTATGGAATCATTTAAAAACTAATAATCAAAGTGAAAGGAAAATCTCAAATGATTAGTGTCATAAGGTGAAAAATGATTCTCCAAGAGGTACCAACATAAAATCCCTGGAATCTATGAATACTACCTTATTTGGAAAAAAAGGCTATTTGCAGGTATAATAAAGTTAAGGATCTTGAGATAAAATTACCCTGTATTGTCCAGGGTGGGCCCTGAATCAAATGATACATCTCCTTATAAGAGACATACAGGGAACAGATACTCAGAGGAGAAAGCTGATATGAAGACAGACAGATATCATGTGCATACAAGCCAAAGAAAGGAATGTTGATAGCCACTAGAAGTTGGAAAAGACCACACCTTGATTTTGGACTCCGGCCTCCAAAATGTTAAGAATAACTTTCGTTATTTCAAGCATCCATGTGTGGTTTTTTTATTACAGCAGCCATAGGAATTAATGAAGAAGCTGACTTAGAATCATAAGGATGACTACTACTCATTTAGAAATATTCCACAAATATTTCTGGTTGGTTTCTAGTCTTATCAGGTTCTCCATATTAAAATTCTGTGATATTTATTAGCTGAAAATGATGGATTAATTCTTATTGATGATGATGATAATGATGATGAAAATGCATAAATTAATAGTCATCACAACATAAAAGTACCATTATTAGTTTTTTTCTTTCTGTTATACTTGAGTTCTTTGATGGGTAATAAGACATGCTTCCTATGGATAGAAAAGGTGTTAACAGGAGTTCCCAAATGCAGGCAACAAGACAGGAGGAAGCATTTATCAGGTCATGAAATGCCTCTTTTTTTTTTTTTTTTTTTAAGATTTTATTTATTTGACAGAGAGAAACACAGCCAGAGAGGGAACACAAGCACGGGGAGTGAGAAAGGGAGAGGCAGGCCTCCTGCCCAGCAGGGAGCCCGATGCAAAACTCGATCCGGCCTCCGGGATCATGACCTGAGCCGAAGGCAGGCGCTTAATCAACTGAGCCACCCAGGCACCCTTCATGAAATGCCTCTTACACAAACACCTGTCTGACTCATATGGGGGGCACTGATCTTGAGCTCCCTAACCACAATCAGGAATAGTGATGTAGTATCTATATTTTGTATCCCTTTACATACAACTGATCTATATATCTATATATCTATATCTATATCTATATCTATATCTATATCTATATCTATATCTATATCTATATCTATATCTATGTGGTGTATATAGAGAGATGGTATGAAGGGAAAATAAGAAAAGTGGTTGCTGAAGTTGTTTTTCAACTTTTGTAGAATATTACAAATTAAATGAAATGAGTTTAAGCCAAGGTTTCTCAACCTTAGAACTGTTGGCATACACCAGATATCATTTCAGTTTAGATGGGGCAATTCTTTTATGGTTGCTTCCTGTGTATTACAGCATGTTTAGCAGAATTCCTGTTCTCTACCCACCAGTAATATCTCTCCCTCCAATTGTGATCTGGCATTGCCAACTATTTCCTGGGAGGACACCTCCAGTAAAGAACAACTGGCTTAAGCATATCATTTTCATGCCTATTAGTATTCCTGTGTGAAATGTGAATCTTCACCATGACTATGTAGAGTATATAATTTCTGTTTCAATTTCACACTAGGGCAATAATAGTAAGCAAGTCAACTCTAGTCCCTGACCTCACAGAACTTAAAGTTTCATGGGGAAGACCCACAGAAAGTAAATTATTATGAAAGCAGATGTATGCTGGTAAATAATAGCAGATGCAATTAGTTGCCAATTCATAGCTCTTTCATCTTTACCAAGAGAACCTGAATATGTTCTGGGTGGCAAAATACCCAGTTAGATGATGATGCCCACTCCTTTTGCCAGAGATTTGTGGACTCACTTGCATTTTAGGGTAGTCATTTGTTGAACTCTATTGAATGAAGTGAAAGAGACTGCAATTTTATAGGAAATACTCTCCTCTCTGCTGAAAAGTAAGCTGATTTCTCTGTCCAATCCTCCATTCTGCCTTTCCTCTACCTTTGAAATTGAAAAATGGCTGTGAGGCTGAGTTGCAGGAGCCATTTTGTTACACTGGGATAAACTGAGAGTCAAGCAGAGGCCAGATGCAACTGAAATGCAAGACAGAAAATAATAACCACTGCTGTAAACACTACTGCAGCCCCATGTTAAGTCTTTCTCTCTGGCAATAATGTTATTAGTTTTCACAGCAAAACCATAAAATAATGACAACACTTGAGTTTGGATGCACTGCAGCAGCTAGGCAAGAAGGCTGCAGAACCAGCTCTAATAGTTATTCACAAATATGTGCTTTTAACTTGATTTCCTTTCTTTTTTTTCTTTTAAAGATTTTATTTATTTATTTGACAGAGAGAAACACAGTGAAAGAGGGAACACAAGCAGGGGGAGCGAGAGAGGTAGAAGCAGGCTTCCCGCCGAGCAGGGAGCCCGATGTGGGGCTCGATCCCAGGTCTCTGGGATCATGACCTGAGCTGAAGGCAGTCGCTCAACCAACTGGGCCACCCAGGTGCCCCTTGATTTCCTTTCAATACCCAGACGCCTGAAATGATTTTTGGGGGGAGAATTTTGTATATTTTTTGGAGGGTAGAAGATTTATCGACCTTATTATGCACCACCAGGTGGTTGCCTTTTAATAGTCTGTCTCATATACACACACATTCCTGAATGGCACTTGTAGTATACCTATAATAACTGGATAAAAGTTAGTATCTTCCTTTGATTTTTTTATTTAGATCCCCTTGAATTTATTTGGTTTTTCATCTAATAAGCAAACGTTTCTTTGAGCACTGCATGAGTGATTCTAATTTTTAATACCAAGAAAACGAAATCACTTTCAGGAATACTTCTGTTTTTCTATCAGTTTGAATCTTTTTTTCCTTCTCTAGCTGAAGTTTATGACCTTGTTGCTGAGTTATGACCAGTTCAAAGGTTATTTTTGCTCTTTTAATAACACTTTTCTATTTGTCTACTTTTTGTGTTTGTATCCTTCCATTTGAATAACAGGCTTGGCCTTTCACTTTGCTACAATCTAGGGCTCCAGATAATAATGGACATAGGAGACATTGGTCATTTTAATTACCATCCTGCAACTGAATATATTTCTTATTTCAGTGGAATCCTCCATTGTGCAGGTTTTAACAAGAAGCAAAATTGAGCTGTGCCTAATCCCTAAAATCTAAGACACATGTGTCACACTTGCGCCCTGGATTTTCTTTTCCCACCCAACAACCTGAACCCAGAGGAGCATTACAAAGATACAAAGGGCTTTAAAAAATATTTTATTGCAGAATCTGGTTATGAAGTACCAATGGGAAAAATGATAACAATCAAATAATAATCAAACTGATACAGTAGTCCTTTCTTTGCTACCTAAAATTTTTGTATTAAGTGTCCATTTATGAGCCTTTCTAATAATACTGTGAACTACTTAATGTCTTTTTAATGAAATTTAAGTTAGCCAGAATTTGCTATAATGCACCAAATAATTCAGAGCTGTGTTAAGCCATACTGGAATCTGAGGTAAAAAGAAAAAAATCAGTAATACTAGTAATATATTTATTTGCTATTTTGTTCATGATGAATCCTTATATTAATCTTATTTCTTAAAAACTTTCATTAAAATATTATTCATCTTGTTATTTTGTGTGTGTGTGTGTGCGAGGACAGATAAATACTAATAATGCAAGGTACAGGACACCTAAGGTTATTGAGTGAAAACATCAAAGAATGATCTCTAGCCAATGTAGTATAGTTGTAGAGTCTTGAAGAAGGTTGTTACACAACAAAGCATGGAAATATATGACACTGAGTATCCTTTGGCTTAGTGTATATTATGCCAGATCCCATTTCTTATTCCAAATTAATATTTATGTACTGGTATTAGAAATTAATGTGACACCTGGGTGGTTTGGTCAGTTAAAGCAGCTGCCTTTGGCTCAGGTCATGATCCCAGGGTCTGGGGATCAAGTCCCGTACTGGGCTCTCTGCTCAGCAGGGAGTCAGCTTCTCCCTCACTCTGCCTGCCATTTCTCCTGCTTGTGCTCTTTGACAAATAAATAAATAGAACCTTAAAAAAAAAAAATTAAGACCATCTCTCTGTGTGGTGATTCTGTTACTTGGAGGCCATTAGTCTACTTGTAATGGGCTCCCAGGCAAAATACCACAAAATTATTGAATTGTCTCAACCTGTGATAGTAAGAAACATCCTACTCTCATCATATTCTTGATACAATTTTGATTTAAAACTTAAAAATGGGTTTTCAGTGACCTGTTTTAAGGAAACAGGGTACAGGGGTGCCTGGGTGGCTCAGTCGTTAAGCGACTGCCTTCAGCTCAGGTCATGATCCTGGAGTCCCGGGATGGAGCCCCACATCGGGCTCCCTGCTCGGCGGGAAGCCTGCTTCTCCCTCTCTCACTCCCCCTGCTTGTGTTCCCCCTCTAGCTGTGTTTCTGTCAAATAAATAAATAAAATCTTTAAAAAAAAAAAGAAAACAGGGTACAGAGTGTTATTGTTGGCGTAAGTTCAACATAGATTCTAACATTTGGGACATGAAAACACATTTCAACATGAAAAGATGTTTTCACAGTGCAATAGGTTATGGCCTTGCCAGAAGACATTAAGCAAACCCTTCCAAAAGAACTCAAAGCTGAGCACTTTATACACACAAACACACACAAACACACACACACACCTATCTAGAATGCTAATTTACTAACTTTCAGTGAAAAATGTTATTGTCATGGGAACTGGAACACTCATGTCAGTCAAAAGGGGCTATTGCCATCCTGTTATTGAATCTGTAGATTACTAGATAATCCAAAAAAGTTTTTCTATATCATGATCCTGAGCACTGTGTCAAAAGATATGTGGTTGCTTACCAATATACACAAAGTTCCCTCTCCCCAGATTAGTGACTGGATGGGCACAAACAAATCTGACTCCAATTATTCTTTTTTTTTTTTTTTTTAAGATTTTACCTATTTATTTGAGAGAGAAAGAGAGCGTAAGTGGGGTGGGAGGAGCAGAGAGAGAGGGAGAAGCAGACTCCACACTGAGCAAGGAGCCCGATGTGGGACTCCATCCCAGGACCCTGGGATCATGACCTGAGCTGAAGGCAGGCGCTTAACTGACTGAGCCACCCAGGCACACTGACTCTGCTCATTTTTAATTCTATGCATAATTCTATGCATTCTTTCTTATCTGACTCATGTCATCTCTTCTCACATGGGATAATGTGTTCATTTTGGTTCAGGCAAATTTTACTGGCCAGGATGGATTTCAGCCTCTATAAATTGAGTGCACTTGTTTTTTACCAAGGAGAAATCATAATGTCTTGGCTAGAACAACCATGTTTTGAAAATATAAAACAAGTCTAATAATGTTTACTTTATAAAATTTCAAAAAACAATTTGTAAGAGCATTAACCTAAAATTATATATTGTATGTAATGTTAACCATAAAAAATTTACTACTTGTCACATTATTTATAGGTTCTTTTTTTTAAGATTTTATTTATTTATTTGACAGAGAGAGAGATCACAAGTAGGCAGAGAGGCAGGAAGAGAGGCAGGCAGAGAGAGAGGAGGAAGCTGGTTCCCCACTGAGCAGAGAGCCTGATGCAGGCCTTGATCCCAGGACCCTGAGATCATGACCTGAGCTGAAGGCAGAGGCTTTAACCCACTGAGCAACCCGGGTGCCCTCAAAATAATATTATAAAAACATTAGTAACTTCTGTGTTCAGACTATCGAGCAGAAAGCTGGGTTATCTGCATTCTTGAGCCACATATTTTTCTAGCCTTTCTCCCTCTTTATCTCTTTTCTTCCTTCTTTCTTCCCTCACTTCTCTTTCTTTCTTTCACCTTTCTCTCTTTCTCTCTCTTTCATTTTCTTTTCCTCTTGTGGTCTACAAGATACAACTGTAATTTAGTAATCTCCTATCTGCACCTAGATTTTCTTATGTTTGTGTCTTAGTTACTTAGGCTATTTATGGTGGCTACATTGAGTATGGCAATGTTATTACACTACAGAGTATTCTTAAATATAATATTTTTCTTTTAAAAAATGGAATGATTTTATATAAAATTGAGTCTAAATACCATACACAAAACATCTTTTAAGCAAGATACGCATTTACTATCAGATGTCGCTTTTCAAATACCCCAAAGACACCTATGCATTCTATTCGAACACTGCTTTATTTCAGACTTTATTTTTTTGTTCTTTTTTAGATTTTATTTATTTATTTGAGAGAGAGAGAGACAGAGAGGGAGAGAATGAGCTTGGAGGAGGAGCAGAGGGAGAGGGAGAAGCAGACTCCCTGCAGAGCAGGAAGCTCAGTACAGGACTTCAACCCAGAATGCTGGGATCATGACCTGCGCTGAAGAAAGATGTTTAACCAACTGAATCACCCAGGCACTCCCATTTCTGACTTTGTAAAAGTAAAACCTAGTATGTTTCTTACCTGACAGCTGAAAAATAGGATCAGGCTGTTGGTCAATGAGCTCTTCCCTCTTTCTTTAGGTAGAGCAAAAATTCCAGTTTTAATTCAGTTATTCAGTTTCAACCTCAGTAGGAAAGGTTCTAATTTGGGATTTTTATGAAGTAGAGCAACTTATGTATTATTTCAAGGACATGAGGCTTTTTAAAACTAAAAATGGGCTTTCTAGGAGGTTTCTCAACACAATATGCCAGAGAGATAAATTCTATTCCCTACACTAGTATATAAACTTTTGTGTTAGACTCCAACATGATAGTAAGGAATAATAATTAGGAGGATTTGCATAACAGCATCTTCTTTTGTAATGAAGTTTTGCTATTACCAATAAAAACAACAATCCCAGGCACCTGGGTGGCTCAGTCTTTAAGTGTCTGCCTTCGGCTTGGATCATGATCCCGGAGTCCCAGGATCGAGCCCCACATTGGGCTCCCTGCTCTCTGGGAAGTCTGCCCCTTCTCCTTCTCTCACTGCCCCCGCTTGTTTTCCCTCTCCAGCTGTATTTCTCTCTGTTAAATAAATAAATAAAATATTTGGGGGAATAAACAAAAACAACAATTCCATTTGCTAAGCATTTATAATATGACAGGCCTTGTGTTTAGTTCTTTGTATATAACACTTATTTTTAATTCACTTTAGCTTCCCTGCAAGAGGGCATGGTAGCATGACAGATTATTATTATTACTACTGGAGGGAAAGAAACCTAAGATTTAGTGGCTTAGGTAAATTATTGAAGGTAATATAACAAGTAGAGGCACGAATTCTTGAATTTAAGTTTGAATCCAAGTGTAATGCTCTCACTATTACTCTTCCAGTGGGGAGAAGCTATTATCTATACATTCCTCTGGAATCCAGTGACACAGTGGTTACTGTTTGATGTGGAATGAAGAAAGCTTTCATTTAATGTCCTACTGGGGATACGAAATATAGCAATATGTTCTTCAACTGTGTCTTCTTTACAGTGAGAGAAATTTCATGATGAAAAAATTTCACAAACAAGTTGAACTCCTGACATTTAACAGGTTTGGTTCCCAAAGAATACCCTTTTCTCCTTTAAACTAGGATAGGATATCATTAGATGAAGTCCTGATTAATAAGGTATAGCCTAACAGTTATCATTCATTCCCTTCTCTAAGAATATCTCAGGGTAACCTCTCCCAAAGGTGTATATAGTTCTTCCAAACTAAGAAAGCTTTTGGTGTTTCAGGAAAGATCTCTTGATACAGATCTCTTAATACAGATAATTTTGACTTATTAGTCTAACTAATCCTGGTAAATTAAGCTTTCCCAACAACTAAGAGAAAGGTAAGAGTGCTCAGAAAACCTTCATGTACAATACAACTATTACCCTGGCATAAACATGAAATAGAATTTTTTAAAAAAATCTGATGAGAGTATAGTATAATGCAGTTGACAAGAAGATTTGAGTATTTTTGTGACACATGTTTTAATAATTAGAATTTTAAGTGATGATGTTATACTAGGATAATATACTAGGATATATTACAATTTGGGGTATTTTATATGATTTCTGGAACAGTTAAAGCATTTACCACACAATGTAACCTAAGAAGCTTTATCATTTAAACATTAAATGGTAATTAAATAATTACCAATTAAATAATTAGTAAACACATTTACTTATAACTTCTATTTAATTTCTTAGTGTAATTTATCAGATGTTCGCTCATAGCTTTTAATAAGGGCTCAAACTTATATAGTATGATAAATACAGCCCAACTTGAATATTGTGATGCACATAATTAAAATTCCAAATCACTGCTCTCAAATACTTACCTCCGGTCATCCTTCCTTATTTGTAAGTCCTAGGTCTTAATGTCTTAGTGTCTCAAACATCCTTGGTGATTTTACTCTTAGATGAATATCTTAGCTTCCAGTTTCTTCATGTTTATTATAGTGACCTTTCCTTCTAATTTATCTTCTGTAGCTACTCATGTAGTTAGCATGGAGCTAGTAACCAGAAACAGCAGAATCTAATCAACTATATAAAAACACTGTTCTCCTGCCACAGTGTTCCATTTGACCTCATTTACTTCAGTCACTGACTGTGGTAACATCGAAAAGTTTAATTAATTAAAACCACCTAATTACTCATTATGCATAGCCTCTTTCTGGTTGATTTTTTTAAAAATATTTTTATTTATTTATTTGACAGAGAGAAAAAGATCACAAGTAGGCAGAGAGAAAGGAGGAAGCAGGCTCAGAGATGGACGCGGGCCTCGATCCCAGGACCCTGAGATCATGACCTGAGCCGAAGGCAGAGGCTTTAACCCTCTGAGCCACCCAGGCACCCTTTCTGGTTGGTCTTTACTTGCCCAGCTAGAATTCCATGGTATTTTATTGTTATTGTTCCCTTCCCCATTCTCTCAATCTTATTCTCCTGGCAAAATCAAGCCCTAGAAGAATAGATGGTATCTTTGTATTTGCATTGGAACAGGTAACTGTTCTTGGGAAGAGAAATTATGTAAATAATTCCATATTCTTATCGAGTCAATTTCAGATTTTCACTTTTCTGTCACCTCAAATATTCTTACAAATATTATCTATGTATCCTGTCTCCTCTTCCTTCCTTTTTACTTTCATTCCAGTGCAATTAAACTTCTATTCCCAAAGCTCTACTCTACTACCCTGCCAAGGTCTCAGAGACTTCATGCCGCTAAATCTCTATTTTTAACTCACTTGTATTTAACCCTTTATTTAACATTAAAATTAATATCTTTCCCTGGCTCTCAAAGACCTATGTGATCTGGGTCTTATTTTCTTACTCAATATTGTCTTACTCAATATTCAGTCCTACCCTTATTTCCAATTACTCAGCCACATTAGTCTTCATTATATTTAAAAAACAAACAAACAGGAGTTGGGGAAGATGGCAGAAGGCCGGGTGACCCCATTTTGGGGAGTCCCCTGAAGTGAGCTCAATTCCTGCAAAAAACACTACAGGAACACTGTGAGCACCCATGAAATCAGCCTGAAATGTAATATTTCACACTTCTGCATCTCTACAGGGGACAAAGAGCACCGGCAAAGAGGTAGAGTGGAGTAGGAGCAATCAGAGGGACATCCAAAGACAAGGGGCGCCGGGGAGGAAGCCCGCAGAGGCAACCCATTGGAAAGGAATACCCCAGCACGAAAGTTCTCTGTGTTTGGGGAACAACAGCAGATTACAGTCTGATTCAAAGCAAACACAAACGGAGTGCCTAAGGGGCAGCCAGGGAAAAGGGGATATAGATCTGCAGAGAGAAAGTGCACCCTGGTGCCACAAGAGGGAACACCGTGGAGCCGGGAGAGCGGTCTATTTTTCCGCCACTTTTTTCCTTTTTCTTATTCATTTTTTTCTTTTTTCCGCTGCTTTTCTCTGCCACTTCTCTCAACCCCGTGGGCCAGGCGAGGACCCCCCAGCGAAGGCGATTTTGCAGACTTGAGCATGATAAGTGTGGCTGCAGGACCTCAGTCCCTCCTGGGTGGGGGTGCACCACAGACTCCGTGGGCACAAACAAGGTCACATGACCCAAAATCAGTTGCGGTTTCCATGACAGGGGCTTTGGACAGAATCAACCAGCGTCTGCGCTGCACCTGGTTGTGACAGGCGGCCAAGGGAGAAGATACAGGGAGAGGCTATGGGCTTGCCCATCGTCCAGAGGGGTGCTAATTAGCGGCCCTCTCTGGGAAGGAAAGCTGGGTACAGAAATCTTGCTCCGATCTGACTTCCTGAACAGCTGCAAAAAGCCACAAAAGAACAAACCCTCCAGAGAATTAAAGCCTGACAACCTGGTTGCCATGGAGCCCAGTCCCCAGGAAGGGGACTCAGAGAGATGCAGCCCAGGTAGAAGGGACTGAAAACCAGCACGGCATGCCCCTCCCCCAGAAGGCAAGACAGAAGCACAAGAAGACAACACCAAAACTTAAAAACCCAATACTAGCGGGGAAAGGCAATATATTAAGCTCCTGGTACTACCCCAAAAGCTGTACACTTTATAGATACAGGTTTTCACCTTATTTGCTTTTTTAACTTTTTCTACTTTTGCTTTTAAAGTTTAGACTTTAAACTTAAAAATTCATTCTCATGATTTTGTTCTTTTAATTTTTAACCCACTTATTATCACAACGTGATACTTAATACAGCACTCCATAATAATTTTTTACCTTGAAATTTTTTGAAACACATACCTGTGTTTCTGTTGTTGCTGTTGCTTCTCCTTTGTTTGTTAGTTTCTGTTTTTTCCCTTTATTCTCTCTTTTTTTCCTTTATTTTTTCTTTTAAATATACATATAGTTATAAGCTTCAAGGAAATCTTGCATCTCTATTCAATACTACCTCTATATACAAACCAGTTCTAATCTCCCTATATCTTTAGAAAGTGGATTCCTCTAACAATAATAACAAGACAAACCCGGGAGGATCTGAAATACTTTCCTTGCCCACAAGGAGCGTCTGCCCTCACCTTCCCACCCTAGTCTGTCAGTGTTTCTGTGTAATTGTTTTTGCCTTTGTATTATATAAATACTGGTCTTGGGGGTCATACAGGTTGGGCTTAGCTTTTTGATCTCTTCATTTACTCTTGATGGCCTTTTTCTTTACCTGTAGTAGTTTTGTACCATATAAATCCTACCACTGGGCCCCACTCTGGCAGTGGTTTTTTTTTTTTTTTTTTTT